>MU226419.1:1061028-1147415 GCA_018584345.1 Thuja plicata | reverse complement strand
AAAGAGGTTATGACAGATATGCAGGATATTATGATTCAAACGATTAGTGGGAGTAAAACAATTTCCCAATCTCTTTTATCATTATTATGGACTGTTCTAAAACAGGATTGTGCTATCTCCTCATCTGTGTACTCACTGGTTTGCAATGTAGTCAGGTGTTGTGAGGGAAAGCTAAAGTCCCTTGTGCGAGAAGAAGAGCAAGCAGAGGATGGTATCACTCATGATGAATGTGGAAAAGAGTTTCAGGGAGTCTGCAAAGAGATACAAGATAAAAGGGTTATATATGATTACACAAGAGGAAGTTGAATCATCCTGCGTTATGGAACAACAACAAAATGAATCGTCTCGGGATGGATGTGAAAGTAAATTTCAGAAAGCTCATACAGAATCACAAGAGAAAGAAATTGTCTATGAGGACACACAGGACGAAGTTGAATCTTTTTGTGTTACAAATCAGTGCCATGACGCAACTATACAGTCTGATAAAACTAAAGAGGTGAGCTCAAGTTTCTATGTGGGTGAATTAGAAATCAGTATTGATGAATATAAAATAGGGAACAATCATGCTCTTGAGGTTGAGGAATCTATGGTAACTTCAAGTGAGTTAACTATTCATGATGTGGAAAGCATCACTATTGATGTAAACGAAACCAAAGAATCATTAAGTGATACAGGCACTAGTCACTGTGATAACTGTGAATCTTTGCCAGGGCGAGATTTGAAGGATCAACTGGTGGTGACAAAGGACAGGATTGTGCAGGTGCTGACAAGAACTGACACTACTCATAAACAAATTGAAAATCTTATATGGACTTTTCAGCAACAGGAAAAGAAGAATGGAGTTACAAATGGAATTTCCAGTACACAATTACAGGCGATCAAGGAAGAATTAGAGATGACAAAATTTGAATACTTGCTATTACTCAGGGACAGGGTCATAGCTATCAGGTTTTCTGAAGATAAGGACAAAGAGATTAGTGATTTGTGTTTACAATTGAGTATGGCTTACGTAGAGAGAATGACAAGTGATCATGTCATCCCTTCAAGAATTGGGGAAGTGCAACAAGTAGAGGGCATTAATGGCATCAGTCAGGAAGATTTGTTGTCACAGGATTCAGGGTTTCCACATTCGATAAAGGACTCGGAACATCAAAGTGAACAGGTTGAAGGATTTAGTGAGGAATTGGTGGTTACAGGTATTGAGCCCAAGGAATTGATGGTTGGGCGTAAATATGTAGAAAGGACCCTCTTGCAGTGTAATGAGTGGTTGGAAAAAGCCAAACACGCAAAATTAATAGCTGCTCAAGCAAGAGAGAATTTGCAAAGAATTAAGGAAAGGTATAGGAACAGGGAATCACATACAAATTCAGAACTGACTATTCCAGTAAACACTCTTGAGGATGAACAATCAAACTTACAGTTAGCGTCTCAAACACTATGGATGATTCGGGTAGATGATGCGCCGCAGGTATTGAACTCTTATGCGTTTCTTGGTTCTTTGGTTCAAAAGGACATGAAGATTCATAAGAATGATATGAAATCAATTTCACCACTGTTATATTTGTTGAGTACCGTGGGTTGCACGAGTCATATCAGGATATGGACGATAGATAAGAAGTTCAATGATGAATCCTTGTTGAATAATGTTACTCTTTCCTTTTTGGCATCTAATACCGAAGTTGGTATTCGGATTTGGGATCCTGGGCCTGGCAGATTTGGCAGAGGATTTCACATTAAAACGCATGTTCAATATGTCTGACTGAAGCAGCAAAGTTGGGTTCGAGGATTTGGAAGATTGGTTTGGGATCCGGGAATTTTGGTTCAGATGTCAAAATCTAACAGGTTGTCATTCGATTGCTTGAGGACAAGCAATCTTGGGACGAGAGGACTTGTAATGTCCCGGATTTGTAATATTAATTATATAAATATTCGTAATTAAATACTAATGTTAAATAATTAATAATTAAAATATTTAAGTGTTAGTTCCGAAGAAGTTACATTACGATTACGGGAATCCTTTCCCATATAATGGGATTTTCGAGAGAAGAAAAGGGGGCTTGAATATTGTAGACAAGGTATCTACAAGAGAAGACAGAATTACTAATTCCTTTCGTCAGATAACCATCTGGCCTAGTGGAGTTCGCAGTCGAGGTGGAAGAATCAGAAGTTAGCGTTGACAGGCAATACCATATCAAAGCTTCTTACCGTCAGAGAATTTCATTGATCTAGTGGAGATTGCGGGAAGAGTCTTCGACTTGGAGAATAGCAGGTGGTGGAATTGTTGATAAGAGTCGGACAAAAGGAAGGAATGAGACAATGAACACGTAAGGTGTCCACGGGTCAAGCTTCCAGGGTCTACACACAATCGACACTATCAAGTGGCAAGCGTTTAAGTTGGGAGGAATGCGGATGGAACAAATATATGCGGTGACAGGTAGCATCCAGCGGGTTTGGGAATCAACACCCAAACACTTCCGAGAAAAGCACGTGGTTCCTATTTGTGGGCACGCACAGCTATACACCAGTCAACAGATTGTGAAAGGGACAAACAAGGAGACCAGCCAATTGTCTTAAGGTCAATACCATTTGTTGTGGAATAGGAAGGAGCCATTCCACGTAGAAACACCGAAGCAGTCACCACTGTCACCACGCGCCGGCAATGATTGACTTCTGGAAAATAATACTATTCAAAAATCACTATGGATTGATTCGAATGAGGGAAGAACACTTCTCTGCACACATAGATTCGAAGGGGAAATACTGGAGCATAAAGCAATCACAGGAGGATTGACTTTCCAGTTTACCGTTCAGATTAAGCACGCAGCAGATGTACGCCATGATGGCAGGTGCACTAATTCTTAATACTGTCTGAAATTATATTGAAATAGTTTGACATTAAAGTTCATGTATAATAAACGTGGATTCTGGCTAGGGTGGAAGATGTATCAATATAATCTACTCTCTGTTGAATCTTGTATTTGAAAGATTGAATTCTGGATAGAAGCATTTGAATAATGAAAACTACTTCAAACTGAATTCTGTACATTAAACTTAGATTCTTGGTTGGGTTTTTGTGTCACCATTGTATTGGATGTAAATTGTTTAACTTAATGTCAGCAAAGTTGGTTGAATCAAACAAGGGATTTTACAGAAGGTGGATCAAGGGCTTTCACCTCAAACTTCTCCTAGAGAAGATTGCATTACCCATAAGAAATGAATCACTGAGATTGAGATTCTCTCTCAGCAAGAACATCATTCTCCATAAAGCCAAGCTTTTCTTGAAAATAGCAGAACTTCACTCTCGGAAGTGGCTTAGTGAGAATGTCTGCAGTCTGCTCCTCTGTTTGAATGTACTTTAGTTCAACTGCTTTCCTTTCAACCATGTCTCTCAAATAATAAAATTTAATTTCCACATGTTTGGTTCTATCATGAAACACTGGATTAATCGAAAGTTTCACACAGCTTTGGTTATCACGCATAATCACTGTAGGTTCCAGAAGCTGCCCAAATAAACCTGCAAGTAATTTACGAAGCCACACAGCTTCTCTTGCAGCCACAGATGCTACAACATATTCTGCTTCAGTTGTACTCTAAGCAACACGACTGTTTCCTGTTGCACCAGGAAACCATGGTTGAACCAAGGCTGAAACAACAACCTGAGGTGCTCTTTCTATCAAGTACACAACCTGCCCAATCTGAATCAGAGAACCCTTGCAAATTCAGCTCAACATGAGAAGAGTATTTTAACTCATATCCTACTGTACCATGAACATATCTCAATATATGTTTAGCTGCCACAAGATGAATTTGCCTCCGTTTCACACATAACTGACTTAATGTATTAACTGCATAACATATATCAGGTCTTGTGTTAACCAAGTACATCAAGGAACCAATAAGTTGCCTGTACATGGTAGGATCAACTAAATTTGAATTAGCTACATCATCATGTAACTTTTTCAGATTCACTTCCATGGGAGTCACCATAGATTTGCATTCTAACACTCCAAATCTATTCAAAATATCAATTGCATATTTACCTTGACTTAAAATGATTTCATTTGATTTTTGCCATACCTCAAGACCAAGGAAATAGTGCAACAAGCCAAGATCTTTCATTTCAAATTCTGAAGTTAACTCCTTGCATTTGATAATGAGATCATCATTACCCGTGAGAAATAAATCATCCACATACAAGACCAAAACCAGAACTTTGTTATCACATACCTTGAAGTATAGATTAGGATCAGCATTATTCTTTTGGAAAGCCAAGCTCATAAGATAGTGATCAATACTCTAATACCAAGCACGGGAAGCTTGCTTGACTCCATACAATGCCTTTTTCAGCTTGCACACATGAGACTCTCTGTCATGAATGATAAATCCTTCTGGCTTCTCTATAAATACTTCCTCTTCAATAGCTTCATTTAAGAAGGTTGTTTTCACATCCATTTGATGAAGTTTCCAGCCTTTCACTGCTGCAATAGCTATGATGGTTCTGAATGGAACTGTAGCGAGCCACTGGTGCAAAGGTTTCTTCATAGTCTATGCCTTCTTTTTGAGAAAAACCTCTAGCTACAAATATGGCCTTGTATTTTTCTATACTTCCATCAGTTGCATGCTTAATCTTAAATAACCATTTAGATGAAACAACTAATTTACCTTTTGGTCTTGGAACAATGTCCCATACATCATTTTTAATGATGGACTGATATTCTTCCATCATGGCATCTTTCCAAACTTGTTGATTTGAAGCTTCTTCAACATTAGAAGGCTCGGAACCTAAAATGTGACTCAACAAGGCTACATAACCTGCATACTTGTGAGGCCTTTTACTCTCTCTGAAGGTGCCACGAGGGAATGCATAATTCTCAGTTTTTTCCATAATGTTCCTGGCCCACAAGGGTCTTTTTCTATTGCCTGAATTATAACTGGGACCTGCTGAAATGTCTATAGAGTCCATTGGGTCAATTGGATCAGCAGTATCAACTAATTTTGTACTCTCCCTCTGAGTCTCTGAAGGTGGATTAAGATCAGCCATATCTAAGTCTTGAGGAACTTCAAAATCACCTCTATCGGATTCCAAGGTAGGATCACTAGATTTCCTGCAAGCTGCAACCTCATCAAAAGTGACATCCCTGCTGATTTCAATTTGTCTTTGTCCTGGAATATATATTTTGAATGCCTTGGAAGAATCACTATTGCCTTTTCTTCCAGATGGTTCTAGCTTTGTTCTTTTCTCCTTTGGAACAAGACAATAAGCAGGGCATCCAAAAATTCAGAAGTAATTGATATCAGGTTTAATATCTGAAAAGACCTCTTCAGGAGTCTTGTTATCTATAACCTAGTGAGGACTTCTATTCTGAATGTGTACTGCTACCTTGCAAGCCTCTGCCCATAGGAAGGTTTGAAGGCCCTGATCATGAATCATAGCCTTCGCTGCCTCAAAAATTGTCATGTTCTTTCTTTCAGCTACATCATTTTGTTGAGGATTATAAGGGATAGAAAACTCCCTCTTAATCCCAGCGTCAACACAAAAGGTGTGAAAGATACCAGATACATATTCTCCTCCATTATCAGACCTTAGAATCTTAATTTTCTTGTTAGATAAGTTTTCAACCAAAGCTTTAAATTCTATAAAATGGGACAGCACCTCATCAGATTCTTTAGACTTAAGAAAGTAAATCCAACACTTACGAGAATAATCATCTATGAAGGTAACATAACACCAAAAAGTTAAAAACCACTAAGAGATGCAACTGACATAGGACGACCTAAATCTGAATGAATTAATTCTAGAATATCATTTGCTCTACTTTCACTGGAATGAAAAGTGCTCTTAATGTTCTTACCTAGAGCGCATCCCTTGCAAACTCCTTCATGGTTCTGGTTCAGTTTAGGAAGGCCAATAGTTGTTTTCTCCATAGAAGATAAAGTTCTGAAATTCAAATGTCCAAACCTCTTGTGCCAAAGTTCACTTGAGCTTGAAGTACCATGAGCCAAAGCTTGAATGGGACGGGCTGAAAGTTTGTAGAGGTTGTCATGATGTACTCCAATTTCATGGGTTAATTGAATGTTGGAGTTCTTTTACCATGCAAGAACTTTTCCATCAGCAAAGGCAACATGATAACCTTTGTCTTCTACTGCTGATATAGAAATCAGATTCCTCTTAATGCCAGGAACAAAGAGGACATCACTTAAGTGTAGAGGAATTCTTGAATCCAGTTGAAAACAAGTATAACCAGCTCCTTTAACAGAATAGCTTGCATCATCTCCAATAATAACTTGAAGATGGGAATCCTTTTCTTTCAAGTTGAATAGATGATCACGGTAGCCTGTGATGTACCAAGATGCCCCACTATCAATCAGCCATGTATCACTATTTGTAGGTACATTGCTGGAAAGTGCAGAAATAAATAGGAATCCTTCAGAGATATCACTTGACTCTCTTTGAAGAGAAGAGTTCTCAACATTTGCAACACCTACTTGAGGCTTTGGCCTTAAGGTACAGTCTCTAGCATGGTGACCAAATTTGTCACATCTAAAACACTGAACCTTTGAAATATCCCTTTTCTTCTTCTTTGAGACAGGGGCTGATTCTGAGTTTTTATCTCTGAATCTCTTGAAATTCCCTTTCTTCCCTTTTTCTTTTGATGTGTGGGCAGCAAGCACATGATCATCTTCATGATGGTTTTTGTGTCCACTTTCTCTAGTTTCAAGTCTGCATTCTTCTTGAATGCAATCAGCTCTCAATCTATCTAATTTTGGAAGTCATCTTTCCCACTAATGCCTTGAATGAATGATTCCCAAGAGAGGGGAAGTCCATCCATGGCAAGCATTACTAAGTCTTATCAGGAACCGAATCTCCAATTGCACTTAGTTGGTCTTTTAGCTCTGTAATCTTCATAAAATATGATACTACCGATTCCCCTCTAGCCATCTTAACATGTAGAAGTTGATGCCTCAGGGCTAAAGCTCTATTGGTGTTGTTGAACTCGTAAAAATCTTTTAAAGTTTGAAACATCTCTCTGGCTGAAGACAATTTAGAAATAATGAGAACCAAATGATCCTTCACTGAGTCAATCAAAATCTTTTAGCCGTGACTTTGTTCTTTCTCCATAGAATTTTATCAGCATCAACAGTAGGTTCTGCTGGATCAGAATTCACATAATCAAGAAGGTCATTCTCCTCAAGTGCAATCAGAATCCTAAACTTCCATGAAGAGAAGTTTGAAGAGCCATCTAATATGTCTTCAACTTTCAAACCATTCACCATTGTTGGTATCTACAAGTCAATCAACTGAAAATAGAGCAAATAGAACAAGTATAATAATACTTCTAGTTCTGGATCGATTCCTTAAACCCGCTTTGATACCAAGTTGAATTTTAAAGAACCAGAAATAAATAGTGCAACAATTTAAATTGCAAATACAAACAATCAAATTACACAAAGCATTTATCCTGGGAAAAACCCTCCTCTCCGAAGGAAACAACCCAGTCCAAAAATTGATGATGACTTTATTCAGTAATAAAGAAACAATTACAAAATCTTGTTCCTTATTGATGTCTTCAGCCTGACAGTCAATAAGACTGAATTTGTCTTGAACAAATAAATCGCAAGTCCCTGCTATTGATCATTCAATGATCAAATACAAAAATAAACAATAGAGTATCGTCTCACAAATTCACGATACACAGATATAAAGGAATGTTTATCTCAATAAACACAAAACGAGTATGTTGTATATACGCAGAGCATCTCATAACAATCTACACAATAAAATAAGTACTGACAATAATGTCTTCCAACTCGTTCAACTCAGACTCACACTTTTCTTGATGCTCGCTCGAAAACATGAAAAAACACACGAGAATGAATACAATGAAAAATGATCTCACCAAAAATGCAACTGATAGTCAAAACAAGACAATGCAAGATGTCGTTACAAATACGAACGGACTCATCATAAAAGAACCGACGCCAACAAGAGTGTTGTGAGGTGTCACGAAAGGAACCGTTTGCGCCATAAACAATATTGGCGATGCTGGAAACAAAACAACACAAGCAAATGAATGACCGCACATCCTCCCGTAACAACATGCTGGCTCCACATCGATATCATTAATAAACACATATGAATATGAAGCTGACTCAGCAGCTAAGTCATAGAAGACAAAAAGAGGAGCCATACAAAAGCATCGAACATCAGAAGAATTTCAGAGAACTCTCGGCAATACAGAAGACATAACAAAATTGCAGATAGGAAACTATCGGCATTCATCAAAGGTAATATGATCTCTATCACAACTACCAAACTTCAACACTTTTTTCTCTATTGCATTTTAAATTAACTTAGCATTTCTTCTCCTATATAGGTTTATGGCATTGTTTCTCATCAAGACTTAACAAACACTTTAAAGAAAGACAAGCTCATAGGGTGATCAAAGAGACTGGAATGTTTTGAGCTTCAAATATTGCTTTAGAGTAATCAAGAAACTATATATGTGTAGTACGTAATAAAGTCATGTTGTATTAGACTTAATTATGTTTTGTCGGGAGGGTAGTTAGGAGCGAGGAGATGCGTCCATTGGTTTCCCCAACCAACCAACTATTATATAAGTACTTTGGTTTGTTGTGTTGGACTTATGGTTTTGTTGGTAATAAATAAAGAAATAAACATTTCCTCGCCATCTTAGTATTCTGGTATGGTACTCTGTGCATTCCATTGGTATTGGTAATAATTGTTTAATGGTAAATGTCCTATTGGTATCATTGACTGTATATTGTATTGTTCTGTACATTGTGGATTAATAACCATTCTACATTTTGGCGTCGCTGCCTAAGTCCGGACCTAGAGGTCATAGAGAAGAGGAGGGAATACCAAGGGAAGATCAAGTGACACGAGATCTGGTGGTGGCCTGGGAAGTGTCGGTACGTGCGTAGGGAAGCTAAGAGAGAGCGGTTCCACATAAGCATGGTACAGACAAATTTCGGTACCACCAGCGGTGTAGGATCTACCTTGCGGAAGTCCTCGACTCCTGGCTAGACATTTGGTCTACTCAATAAATTCATGCCCCTGCTTCCAAACAAATATCCTAAGCGCAGGCCTGGAGAAGAAACTGAAGAAGAGGCCGCCCTGCAGATTCTTGGCCAACAGCAACAAGAAGAAAGACGTTGCCGCTTGAGAGGATTAGGGAACCAGTCTCTAAGCGAAGGACAACTTGAGGAAAGCCTGATCGAAAACACCATAGAAGGAATAGCCAACTTGGCCATTTCAAAAACATTGAAGGGAGGAGGGGAGAACCCTGAAACCCCTGCTCGAAGAGAGTACCGGGAGGAACACCACTCTGCCCACACAGAGGAATCACAAGGAGAAGGAGAGAGCACTAGTTCTGGAGGAAGCATCCCGGCAAGAGGAAGTATCCCCGCAGGAGGGAGCGTCCCGACAGGAGGGAACGTCCCGGCAGGAGGAAGTGTCCTGGCAGGAGGAAAAACAATGGTAGTAGTCAAGCAGAAACTTCTCAGATTTACTGGAGAAGGGTCGGATGACCCGGCCCAGTACTGTAAAACGTGTATCACCATATGGCAGGCCAATGGAGAAAATGATACCGATGAATGGTTAAAAGCCTTCCCTGCCACACTAAGAGGGATCGCTATTGATTGGTACACAGACTTGGATGCTGCCAAGAAAACCACATGGAAGGACCTTTGTACTGCCTTTGAGGAGGAATTCAGACTCCTACGTGATGACGACGAGATAGTCACGGAAATCTACAATACCAGGCAAGGGAAAAACGAGTCAGTTAGGGGTTATACCAGGAGACTCAAGGAATTGATGGGGAAGTTGGATAATAGACCTGCTGACGGATTGAAAAAAAGATGGTTCATTGAAGGGTTAACCCCATCCTTGAAAAGGAAAATGAAGATAGTACCACCATCATCCTTTGGAGAGGCATGCACCCGAGCAATGGACATCGAAAGCGAAAGTAAAACTTCCAAAGCTAAGAAGCAGGGAAGCGGGAGTGAGAACTCAGAAGAGAGTGGGGATGAGTCCAAGACCATCCAAGCCTTGAGAAAAGACATGATACGGTTGAAGTTACTGGAAGTAAGGAGGAAAAAAGAGAGGGGAGGGAACTCTGGTGTACAGATTGTGAGGAGGGACATACAAAAGGAACATGCCCGCGCAAAGCGTTCTGTGATATCTGTCAGGTATTAGGCCACACAATCAAAGACTGCCCCTACAATCTAAAGGCACAAAGTGCTCAAGTATTCTTTACCCAAGGAGAACAATCCACACCACCCGCCACCCGCCACCCCTCCACGTAACACAAATACAGAAGCTTCACCTAGAGGGTACCAAAACAATAGACGAGGGAGCAACAACAACAGCAATAATAACAGCAATAACAACACACCCCAGAGAGCAATCCAGTACAATACTAAAGGAAGACCCATGATTCAATGTAGGCAATGTAACGAATGGGGACACTTTGCGCGGGATTGCCAGAACGGGGGAGGACAGAATGAAGGGATGTTGTGTAAATGGTGTGGACCGGGTAATCATGAGGATGCCAATTGCCCTAGACAAAAGGGGGTGAACAGGCTTGACATTGCAAAATCAGATAATGAAGTATTCGCTATCACAAGAATGCAAACCAGGCAACTTGCATACCCCGACATAGCTACAGAAAAAGAAAGGTTCCAAGAAGCCAAGTATGACATTAGAAATAACATGCCAGAGGGAGGAAGAGGAAGTGCCACTAAATCCCCAAATAACCGGCCAATACCTAGCATCATGAAACAAGTACTGGAAACCACTATCCCTGTGAAAATTGTGGATCTATTATAAACGTTACCTCAGCTACGGGTAGCAATATCACAAGGAATAAGTAGCTAAGAGGAAACCCTTAAGGAAGAGGAGAAAGAAGAAAAAACAGCAGAGACATATACTCTATTCACTATAGGGACAGGGAGGACACCTGCAATAGTGGAAATGGAGATAATGGGGTGCAAACTATCTAATACTATTGTGGACGGAGTGTCCGGTGTGAATGTCCTACCGGAGGAGACTTGGAAGGCACTAGGGAAACCCACCCTCTGGCCACCCACATTTCAATTGGTAGGAGCAAATCAACATGGAATCACGTCGATAGGAACCTTAATGGGACAAACGGTAATGATCGGTACACAGCAGTTTCTCCTAGATTTCGTGGTAATTACTTTGGAAAAGAAAGGGTACGATGCATTGTTAGGGAGAGGTTGGCTGGTGGTAGCAAAGGCCACCCATAATTGGAAAAAGAATACCCTATCCATAGAGGTAGACGGAAGAAAGTACACAATAGACCTGAGGAATCAATGTGTAAGTCAGGATCTCGCATCCGACTCAAAGGGAGAAGACAAAGGAGCGGAACCAGATGAAGGAGTGCTCCGGTTAGGGGAATGTTCAGAAGACGAAACTAGTTCCCTCAACGGCCTATTTCACTGGCAGATGGGAGACTATGAGGTATTCCAACCAGAGTGGAATATGTTGCAGATCCAATATGTTGATAACCCCTTAAAAGACTTAGTAAATGGATTGAAACTAAGGCTTTATAATCAAAGAAAAGAAATACATCCTATATGTCACTTAGACATAATAGATGAAATGAAAGAAAAAGCAAAAGAAGTCTTTTGGGAGAAATAATAAAAGCTAACCCTAACATCCATGGGTCCTATAAAAGACTTGGCTGCGGCATAACTCACACCACACCATAGGCATAGGAGAACGTGCGAGTGCAGGAAGAAAGAGGTACGAGCTTGGAAGTCGTACGAACTGAGAGCAAGAAGGAGCGTACGTGGGAGAGTGGAGCACTAGGACAAGGAAGAAGCCAGCCCAAAGTGCAGGAGGGTCATACGAAAGGTCGTACAAAGGTAGAAGACCAGCTCGCGTACGGACTACAGGTGAACCGTACGAGCCGTACAAAGGCAAAAGACATAGTGGGAATAGGTCGTACGGAGTTGAGGACTGTGGAGTGGATGCAGGGAAGTGGGGGAGCATACGTTGCAAGCCGTGGAGGAAGGTCGTACACCTTACACCGAGCTTCAATCTCAAGGTCGTACGCATTGTAGGAGGGTCGTACACCGTACAGACTGAAGGTGTACGGATTAAAGGAGGAAGGGATTGGCCATACAAGAACCATACGTCGTACAGGTAGCAGCAAGAAAGCCGTATGTTGTATGGCTAGCAGCAAGATGGCAGGGAGACCGTATGTCGTACGGCTAGCATCCAGAAGACCGTACGTCATACGCCTGGAGAGCCTCTTGATTGACAGAGACCATACACAAAACGGTTGGTGCAAAACAGTTAATAAAAGCATACAACGGTTGGCTAGAGACACAAAGATGGTAAAGATAAGTGTTGGAAACCCGAGCAAAGGGAAAATTATTGACTCCAAACAAAAAAATCCAGCCTTACAGGTGAGAAAGGTGACGAAGATGACAAGCAAGAAAGATAAAGGGAAGAGCATGGAAAGGATTACGGCTGCCAATATCAGTTTTGAGAGTGTAATAGGAAGTGGATGTCGCGCCTGGTGGGAGAATGCAAAAGACAAGCACACCCTGAAAGAAGCATTACGGAAAGCAGAGGTAGAGAAAATAATTTTTATGCCCATTTTTTATTTAAAAGAATTTGAATCTATACTGCGAACTATGGTGGTTGGTTATGATAGACAGGCTCACAAATCTGTAATCTGGTACTCCCATCAAACTATAACCATCTCTTACTCTGCCAAGGAAATAAACAAGGTATTTGGAATACCCAACCGAGGACAGGAACTCACAAAAATCCCCAATGGCAATGGAGGAAAAGAAGAAGTGGTTGGAATTAATGTGTAGAAAGGATCTCACCAAACAGGAATGGGGAAGCATTCTCAGCAAAAAGAACAGCAGGGGCCTAAAGAAAATTTCCATAACTAGTGAAGAATGGTGATGCATTGTGGACTTGGTGAAAAGTAAACTTACTGTCAGAAGCCACACATCAGATATTGCCCTTTGGATGTTACCAGTAGTGGATGGTCTGAACAAGGGACAGATGTACAACTGGGCACAGTTCCTTTCAGAACGTTACGCGAATTCATGGAGCTAAAGCATAAGGCATTTTATATGCCTCATCATGCCATAGCATTATTTTTGGAAGTCGTTCGCACACAATTGGCAGTTGAACATAGAGGGGTGCTAGTTCCAGCCAACAGGGTGGAACCTTACAAGCCAACCATGACATACTGGTTTCACTTGGACACCTTCGGAACAGGATCAGGTGGAGGAGAACCACGGAAAAAGAAACCAAGGCAGACAATAACAAAACGTCAACCAACATCTATTGAGGGTTCAAGCCAGGAAGAGGGGGGAGAGGACAGTTCAGAAGAGGATGAGGTTAGTATGGACACATCTTCAGACTCCCAGGAGGAGGAAATCCGTTTTGGCCACCTGAAGGGCACACCAAGAGATGTTACTTTTTTACCACAAGTGGAAGGCCCATTGCCAGGAGGAGTACCTAAGTACGCACAGATTCACAAGACCATCAGCAGTACGGAAGGAGTCAGTACCATCCATAGTACAGAAGTAGTCCGTACCACTCCTAGTACTGGAGGAGTCTGTACCATTCCTAGTATTGATGGCATCTGTACCACTCCCAGTACAGAAGGAAGTGCAGATGCCTGCAAGGAAGGCAGCCATACAGAAAAAGAGAACCACAACACTTAGGAAGAAGGAAGCGGCCAGCAGAAGATCCCTAAATGGGGAGCCACAAGACTTTCCTTACCTAGAGTGGCCAACCTTGTTCCTGCAGACTAGCAGACTCGGACCAAGGTCATAGACCTCAGAGGGCAGCCACCGTGTGGACACAAGATAAGACTTCACACACCACAAGGTATAGAAGTGGCCCACCCGGTTGTCTTGGTGGTACACGCTGCCGAAAAATGACTGCTGAGAGTGTGGAGAAAAAGGAAGAGGACACAGTACTCAAAGAGGCAGATAGGCTGCTTGAGGAAGTTGGGATGGTACCACCACCCTTGCCACCGGCCACAGAAATAGAAGACGAGAACATAACAGGATTACAAAACAAGACAGGGAAGGGTTTGGAAATGATCTCATTAGAAGATAAAGCAACAACATTCCTCAAAGAGTTGCTAGCTATGGAGCACACCACTAGGGAAATCATACAACAGGCCAAGAGTCAGAATATGGCAGCCATAGTTGGAGCAGCGGAGTCCTTAGCAACATTCATGAAGGGAAAATGCCAGACAGATTGGAACTTATTAGAGCAGAGTGGATACAAGCAAGGAGAAATAGCTGAAATCTGGACTGGCCCATGCATCATAGAGCAAGTACAAGAGCAGCCACCCCTCATGCACACACTTACAAAAATGGAGGTGGCTTTCAGGAGAACATACTTGGAACTTCAGCAAGAAAAGGATCTGACACGCCAAATAAAGATTGATTGGGCAGAGGAAAAGACTATGTGGGAAGCTAAATGGAAGATGGAATGAGCTGGCCTGGAGAAGAAATTAGCAGCAACTGAAGCCAAAAAGATGGATGCATTACGGGTGCTCCAAGGAGTTCGGGCCAAGTAGAAGGCTGCTGAACGGGATCTCCTATGCATCCGGGAACGAGCTCCAAGTCCAGGGATGTCTTCACACCCCAACTCTGAAGTCTGAATTCCTTTTTGTATTAGAGTCGTCTGGAAGACAACATATTTTGGGGGGGGATATATGTAGTACGTAATAAAGTCATGTTGTATTAGACTTAGTTATGTTTTGTCGGGAGGGTAGTTAGGAGCGAGGAGATGCGTCCGTTGGTTTCCCCAACCAACCGACTATTATATAAGTACTTTGGTTTATTGTGTTGGACTTATGGTTTTGTTGGTAATAAATAAAGAAATAAACATTTCCTCGCCATCTTGGTATTCTAGTATGGTACTTTGTGCATTCCATTGGTATTGGTAATAATTGTTTAATGGTAAATGTTTTGTTGGTATCATTGACTCTATATTGTATTGGTCTGTACATTGTGGATTAATAACCATTCTACAATATGTGCTTCGACCAGACTATCTTAACTGCACTGCCTCACAGCTTACCTTCTCAATTTTACAGCTACAAAAACATGCAAAGATCGAGGTCTGATAAGATTAAAATCTTTCAAACTTTGTCACTGTCAAAATAAAAAGTAAAACATAGATACATAAAGTTGAAGCTAAACATTTTTTTTGAGGAAAGATATTTTTTGCTTCTTGTTATCTTTCTTCAGCACATTTTTCATTGCATAATACTTGAGATACAGAAACTGAGAATCTTCTCTGTCTATCTGCATTCTGACCTAATAATTCATTCACAAGTAGTTGCAGATTCATGTGTCAGTGAATAGTCTTTAAAATGTGATATTTGAACATGTGCTTCCTTTATAGTCCACTTATATATTATTGTACATGTACTTCGCTAAAAACAAATTCACTTATTTCCTTTATATTCCACTTATGTATTGTTGTATATGTGCTTCACTAGAAACAAATTCATTCATTTGATTTTTCTATGAATGTAACCCTCCATTGCTAATATCTTTCTAGGTCTAACAGATCATTGCTGATTGCTCCAAACACAAATATATGTAGCATGTAATGAAAAGCATCTTTTGATGACGGTAAAGTATCGTCAGTTGAGAAGTACTTCAAGTTATGAGGAAGGTGATGTAGAGGAGATGATAGCAGAAAGATAAAGAGGGGGAGAATCACCCCAATCCCTTCGACGGTTTATTGATAGATGTTGAGAAGATGTTTCTTTCTTGGTGTAGAGCCAGATGTTTACAGAAAGGAAAGAAGACTTTGAATTTTGGGATCACCAGAGAGAGAGAGAGAGAGTTTAAATATTATTTGCAAGTTTGCAACCAATTATGCAGTCGCATCTTTATTGTCACAGTGTGAGCATACAAGTCCAAAATAGTTAAGACAAAGAGTTAATGTTAAATTGTGTACCTTCAACGCCCATTCTCTCAAATGCATAGTCTAGAATCTGTCAAAAACATGAGAAATGTAACTCATCTTGCCTAGCTGCTCAACTTATAACTAAACAAACATGTGAATTTTGTAATTAATATCTTGCCTAGTTAAGCACGTTGCATATGCGCTTTCATTGATACATAGGATCACAAACAACTACCTGCTGCGGTTGTTTACAATATTTAAACAACACTAAATATATAAATTTGCAAAAGACTGTCTACAGAATTATTGAAGTAAATGCTGTTAAAGAAAGCCAAAATAGTTGACTAAAGAGAAAACAAGTGATTAGTGCTCACATGCATTGCAGTTCATTGATATTACAGCCTATATCAATTTACTAGAGTTAGAGAAAGGTACCATAATTCTCTTGCTAAGAATATAGATTGGTATTCATATTACATGGGAATAATGGCTATGGCAAGGTCACCGTCATACAATAGAGATAATTTATTTGACAAAGATGGCAGGCAAAGGTGAGCTATATCCACACGTGCACAGCACTCCAATATTTCCATATAAATATAAAGATTATTTTAGACATTAAAAATCTTAGAATCATTTAAGTTCCAACCATTATAAAACCTTTCCATCACTACGATATATACTCTCCAACAAAAATGGGATCAATCATCAATCTAAAAATACTCAAGGGAAATCAATATTTTACAGTTAAGATTTAAAAGTTAACATTATGTGATGATTCATCAGGATTCAGCTGCATTGTTTATAGTCAATCCTCATTGCCCCATATTCCATGAGGCGCAGTTTATAAAAACCCCTCTCATGAGCATGATTAGTTCACTTAACACTTTTTGCATCTAGGAGGTGAACAAATTATTATCCTATATTATTAGCTTATATGAACACTTATATTATCCTATATTATTATAATATTTTTTGGGCAGACGTGGGTAAAGTACTCAACATGTATCCAGACTGTATCGGATACAGGGATATGCACGCCCAAGGAGGGACAAAGAAGTTTATGGCTACTCTGATAGTGGGAGATGTCACAATTGCATATGGCATTTTTTGTGGCTTGTCTCTAGTTGTGCAATTGGACCTTCATGTGTGACTTTGGCTTTTTGTCATAGGGAAGTTGGTTTATTTTTGTTGTATGGCAAAGGGGATTAGTCCAAGGGACCCATGGCCTGTTTCAAATCATCGTTTAAAGAGTAGTTTTAATTGTGATGATGCAGTCAATGTACCGCCAATAAAAAGGGTTTCTATCACGCCTCCACTAGTTAGGATTGAGGAGAAAGGAGCAATGGGAGGCAACCGATTCTCTAGTAAGCCAAAATATGTGTCAAGAAACAAGCAGCATCAATCCTTAGGTATAGAGCTTAAAGAATCCATATTGCAGCTGCAAGAAGCGCATGAACTAAGGTGGATAAACAAATACTAAAGGAATTCTATCAAAACCTCCATATAGCAATGCAGCATATCATTATCTCATTTCATAATGGAACAATGGTATTCAAAAGTGGCTTTACAAAAATGGTTTGTTGCCAAGGGCAGTGCATGAGATATCAGTCATCAATGGTATGAAGGCACATCATGAAGTGTTAGTGACACAAGCTTTTGCACCCTTACTAGAAGTGGTGCTGGTGTCAAGCAATAGGGTGTATGGCATGTTGCTGCGCATTGAAAGACAGCACCTCCAGGCAGTTGTATTGATTAGGTTCTTTTTGTTTTGTGTTGGGTAGGGAATTCTCTTTTACTGCTTTAGTTTGGGCCTAGTATATAGAGGTTTTTGCGTTGAGTGGCAGTGTTATGCTCTGTCCTATTCTAGGTGATTTTGTTTTGGTTTCAGTTTATGGTATACCGTAGGTCAAGGTAGTGTATGACAGGTTTGCCGGGTGTTCAACAATGATGTTAAGGTGGTGATACTGTTATCATATATGTATGGTTATGGTTGTAGCTGGGCTGGGGCTCCTTTATAGATCCCCCATAATATAATTAAAAAACTCTAAGCATGTTGATATTGGTCTATATTAATCTATTCATATGCGAAGTTAAAAACTTATGAGATCCTCAATGGGTTAACTTGAAAATTTCATATCATTTAACCATTACTGCTAATAAAATCATAACAGAAATATGGAGTACCTCAACAAAAGCTATGTCCTGATAAAGGTAAGAATTCATTATTTATTATTATTGTACAAAAATCTAGAAAACCTAAACTTGTATCTGGACCTTTTCATCTTTATGGTAACAATATTGTATTCTATTTCTAGATTAAATTTGTGTATTATTAAAAAAGGTTGACAGTGCCAAGTTGAAACCTTTGTGTGTATTTTTCCTAGCCATACACAGGAAACAAAAGGATCTCCTCCTTCATAATGACAGTCTTACATTCCAATGTAAATGAACTTTGCATCAAGTGGTTTAATTGTGTTTGGACTAATAAATAGAACATATTTCTTGGAGCTATGATTCTGTTTCTGATAGAACTTTCAATATAAATAAGAATGATTTTACAATGACCAAAGAGATCTCACTGACTTCAGAAGTCACTCCTTTGGTTTGCTTGCAGATGAGTTTCCCTAGCTACAGATGGTACCCACATTCCTACACAGGATAAAAGGAAGAAGAGCACTGATACAACTCCTGATGCTGTTACTAAAATGACTGTTCGCGGATAACACTCAGTGTGATAGTGACAGACAGCTGATCCCTATGCATGACTCTTTGGGAAGCAAAAATGTCTCAGTGAATTGCCCAGTTAATCCTGTTCCTGGGAAGGATGATGATGCCAGTTCAAATGATGCTCCGGCCCCTGTCAGATATTACAGGAGTGCCCATCCAAAGTGGAGGATCAGAGTACATATTGATCTTAGGGTTAAGAACTTAAAACTTCTGAGAAACGGATTGTTGACTTTCTGAACACCTTAGACAAGAAGGAAGCTGCCAAAGTGAAAGACAAGAAGATACAATTGGTTCTCTGTTTTTATATTGGTTTGTGTAGTCATGGTTCTCTGTTTTTATATTGCTTTGTGTAGTCATGGGTACATATGAGATACTTGTTTTGGTTACTCGCTTTGAGCAGATTTTGATACTTGTGCTATTTGGAAGCTCTATTTTGCTGATTTTCAGCTTGCTTATTTGAGCTATATTTGTACTCTTTCCCCAATATAAAAATATATGTATTCAAAGTTTTATTTTTATAAAGGCTAAATCACTCAACAAAAAAATAAGAAAGAAAATTTCAAGGAATTTGAAGAGTGCTATTGCCAACAAACTTGAGTTAATAAATTTAAACACATACAGTTAACCACATAACGTATATAAGAGCTGGATCTATATAGAAAGCCCCCAATGCACAAACAAAATATAAATATTGAGAGCTTAAGTAAAGCAAGTCTTACATATTCCATATACTCAAACTGATACACAACATTTCCATCAAATGCTGATCTAAAGTTGGAGCGTCCAGATTCAAAGAACTTCATTAATCCGTGATCGAAATCTCCAATGACATTTACAGTGTCTCCTGTTCCATCATAGAAAACATTTATTCCAAAAGTAAATCTGATGTAAAACAGACACGAGCAATGGGTATCAAATATGTATCCTTGGCCATTATTACTTTTAATACTTGTCAATATTCCTTTTTCTGTGATAATCTGCTATGCGACTATAAATAATGAATAATTTAAAATAAAAAAATTCAAATGTGTATGGAGATTAGAATAGTGAGCAGATGCAAGTTAATTGCTCACTCTTTTACAAAGCAATACCAAGATTGGGATCCTAAAGCACTAGGGAAATGTAAAGAAAGAATTGCAAAGAAACATACAATTTACCTAAGCACACTAAATTCAAACAGCTCCAACAAATTATTCGATATAAAAAGATAGCGTCTAAATTTAGAAAGCTACCAAAGCATGCTTTGCTCCATTGATCTCCAAGTATGACAAAGCAGTTAGGAGTTAGACACTGAGTAAATGAAATGAAGATTGGCAAAAAAATAATGATGCCTTATGTCAGAATTTTTGGGATATTGTTATGCAATTGAATAAATTAGCCAGTTTGAATGAAGATTCTACTTGTGATTAGCTTTTCACGGTACAAATCTCATCATTTCATGTCAAAACATGTTTTCTAAGCAAGCTAGGACCATTTGAAGTTTGAAAAGTTTAGATTCACTACTTTCTAAATAGAAACATGACATGTATCATAATTTGTTATGAGTAATATATCTACAAATAATATGTATCTTCTACAATAACTTAAGTGAAGATATTTTCTGTAATATCATGAACACTCTCCTTGAAGTTCTACTGCATGCTAAGTTATATTTTCTTATACGCGATCAAAATAAGCTTTCAGCATAATTCCTCACATGAGTTTTGGCAATTGAAGCTTATGTATCTTTAGTGTCTCAAATACAGATAAAATTGATATATAAAAATAAAATATTTTTTTCAAAGAGTTTATCAGCTAAGTGACTGGTCCTAGTATTGATTGTGGTTCTGGTTCACAGGTTCAATCCAAAAACAATTTAGGGTTGGGTTCGTTTTGGGATCATCCATACAAAAAACTCATGCAAATCAGAAATGTATACATGTTTGCGGCAGTAATTAAGTTCAAAATACAACACATAGCATCATATATTGTATAATAAACAAAACCAGCACAACAATAAAAAATATTACAATGTCAATTAGTCAAACATGAATGTAATGATATATATTCTATATCAAAATCAAAAAATAATGATGTCAAGCATCAACAAACAACCGTGACTGATCAAGCATCACAATATGGGTCTTCAAAAATATCATCACCATCCATATTATTGAAACATAACAATAGGCATTGCAGACTAACTACATAATCTCCCTAAAAGAAAAAGTTCTCTTCTCGGTGGCAAGGAAAACAAGTAAGCATCAAGCAACATTACGGAAGGTTGTCCGGTTTGATGGCAATATTAACCAAAACCTATAGGCAAACTTGCATGCAAAGTTTGCAAACTTGGACTTAGAGAGTAGTTGGCAGATCAAATGAGTTTAGTGGGGGTTGGGGGGCAACGCCCCAATGGGATTAAGAAGCAATGCCCCTCACGTGTTCCTTGTTGCAATACAGGTTGGGATTGAGGGGCAGAGCCCCCACCACCATTCCCAAATTAAGACCGTGGTCCACATCATCTTGCATTCACAATGGGAGAAATGTTTTAATTGTTTAGAATCCATGCTTTAGGGTTCTTTTAGGGAAGGGGCAAATTTGGCTTTCTGGTCAAACTTAGAGGCCAAACAAAAATTAAAATTGACCAAATTCATTGTCTAGGCATCAATCCCTACCAAATTTGTTGTTGATAAGCCCATATTTGTCCCGTATGGACCCATAGGTGATTTGCAAAACCATGGGCGACCCCTAATGTGAACCAATTCTGAACCCATACCTGGGCTGGACCAAACTTGAATTGAAGGGCTTTGCCCAATGGACCGATAACATAGTTTATTGATTCTTACAACAGCTTTTGCTAAAGGTCTTATACAATGACACAATGGATCCTAAATTGTTTGACATGTTGTTGTCACCAACATAAAAGAGAATGTTCTGCTTATGTTTAATTTCGATCACACTTTTTCCTATGCTTTGCTTAACAAGTGCAGCCTTAAATATACTTTGTGCTTCAGTTTTGTAAATTGCTTAATTGTTTGAAACTTTTGTCAGTTTTGATTCCCTTTACAAAGCTTCAAAATCAAAATTGAGAGGCACTAAGTTCATATCTAAAGTCTCCTCATCCCTATTGAATTTAATTAAAATCTAAGAACTGCAAAAAAACAAGTTGTCAAAAGATGTGCAAGAAGTGAACATATAATTTCATCTCACATACCAATATAACCTACGTACCATTAACAAATAGCAAAATAGTAACTTGTAAGATGTCACACAAGTTCAAAAGAAAGCTTCAATGGAACAATGTCCTAATTCCACGGTTCTTGCTCTCATAGTTGAAAAACTCGCGAAGGCTCGAAAAAAAAAACTCAGCAAAAACTTGGCAAGAACTCGGCAAAAAACTTGGCAACTTAAAAATTTGCTTAAATTTAATTAGAAATGCATTTTTTTTGCAAAATTCAATGAGGAGAAGCATCCAATGAGTCAATAAATGAGTACATAAAAGAAACAAACTGAGTCTAAATATATTTAATTGATTTAAACAAAAATTGGGAACAAAATGGCATCCTCATGTGGAATGTTGATTGCTGGTAGCCTGATAATTTGAAGCAAAAATAAAATAGCAAATTGTCTTTCTAAAATTAAAAGTAAATAGAACATCAAAACATTTAACATCTTCCTCTTCCCAGCTCTAGTGAAAACTGTTGTAAACTTTGTTTTAATAAAATGAACGTCAACTATGCAAAAATTTAGTCAGATTAAATTTAATATGGTTTTAAAATCTAAGTGTTTTTAGTAAATAAATAACTTTAATTATTTATTTAAAAAGCTTTAGTTGTTTAAGTTTTGTTTTTAGTTTTTCTTTTCTTTTCTTTTCTTTTATTTTTGTTAGGTTTTTGATAATATATTGACAATATATAATTCTAAAGATTTAAGGCGGACAATATTAATTGCATTTTTTATATATTTTAATATATATATATATATATATAAACAATGCAAATGATATAAAAGTCTTCACTAATCTCTTTGGTTGGACCTTTTGTTTTGTAGTTCAACTTGCAATTATATTGTGTTGAAGACCATAAAAGTTCGAATACTTTAATTGATAAAATATTTTATGTAGCTTTTCAATTTCAAACGCATGTAAAAGTTGATATTTCCCGTGAATGCAAACCTCTTTGAGATCCCCAAACATGGGAATACCAAGCTTTCCGCATTGAAACTCCTATTCAGAGAACCATCAAGCATGAAAATATAGACATAACAGCGAGCTTTGCATTGATAAAACTCAAGTTAACTGAAAACTCAAATGGAGATGAGGAAATGCCGAGTTATTCTGAGCCTTTATCAACGTTTTTGAAATCATTTATATCTTGAACAAGAATCAAACTTCATTTTTAATGCTCAAGTCTCCACTATCAGTAGTCATTTTTGCATTTCATGGTTGTTTGTGCCATTTTTATCAACCGTTTTTGCAAACTTAGCGGTCGTTTCTAATAAAAACATAGTCATTTTTGTCCAAAATCCCTGAAAGTTTTAAAGTTTTCTTTCCATAATGAGCTGCGCCTAGTGTTTATATTTGATATTCTGGAAAAAATGGCTTGTGTACGTATTTCTAATGATCATATTGGCAATAAGCACAGACGTTTTTGTCAGAATTCTCCATTTTTCTGTGCGTTCAGGGTTTTTATGGACCATTTTGTTACAAATGAATTCTGTAGCTTCATTTCTGGTGCATTTTTGAAACTATATCTGGGGGTTTTCCTTTTGATTATACTCTGCAATCATACTTGAGGCTCATTGTGATCATGATCCGTGTATTTGTTTTTGATAAAACCATACTCATTTTGCCTTAACATTGAAGTCAAAATCTTTGAAAAATTCCCATACATTCCTCTAAATTCTGGAAAACAGAACTTCCCATCCCTTTCATAAGATTTAAATGCAGCAATATTTGAGAATCTTGTATGCATATACCATGTGAAAATCAGCATTTGCCATACCTATCACGAACAATGTTATATGGATGTAATCACAGCAGGATTGTAACATTTGTCTTCATATACGATTGTTTCTAAGAAGTCCTGGTTGCACAATTTTGTGTATCATAATGATCTTTTCCCAAAATCAGAATTCCTTGTCCTGATTGCATGCAGCCTTTCATGAAACTCAATGTGCAATACTCTCAAAAAGTTCCATTTACAAGCCCTCATTCTTGCAGATTTTGGAAATTTTTAGACCCTTTGCATATGCCACTACATGTTACTTTGCATGCAATAAAATATGCAATTCACCCAAAAATCCCCACAGCAGTTTGTTTCAGATTTACCATTTTCCCAAAGTTGGGTTTTTTCAGACCCATTACTTGTACTGCTACATGTAATCAGAAGTGTATCTACCCCAAAAATCTCACCACCAGTTTTTCCCAAAGTGGAGATTTTTACACCAACTACATGTTCAGTTACATGTAGTTAAACATGCAATTACGTCCAAAACCTCCACTCATATCATTTGCGAAGTGGATATTTATACACCAACTGCATGTTTTGTTACATGCAGACGAATGCGCAGTCGCATCAAAAATCTCCTACAGTAGCCAAGTTTTAACCTTTTTGAGAAAGCAACTCCAAGTATAGTCAGAACTTTTTGACCCGACTGCATGTTGAACTACATTGTAAACATGCAACTTGAAGTGCAGTTGGGTTTAAAAAATCAGATTTCACTAAAGTGTTATGTTTTTCCCTTGTAGTAGGAACTTTTTTGTCCAACTGCATAAACTGTTACATGTTGAACTACACTTGTACCTTCACCTGCAGTGCACCTCAAAATCCCCAAATTGCATCCATGGCCCACAAAAAACAACTTTTTCACTTCAACCTTGTTTGAAGTATAGTTTGCAGAAATGATCTACCAACTTTTCAGAATCGAAGTATGAGCTTCACGAAGAATGTTATGGAACTAACGTCAACATATTTCGACGTTATGATGTTTTGGTCTTTCATCTCAGGTGCTACAAGTGGTAATCCAAAGTCAGAGGGGCCAACCATCATGCATGAGAAAAAGATGAAATTCAAGTTTCATAAATAATAGAATGCTTTCAAGACTGATCCCAAGCAAGTGGTAGCGGGCCAATAAGAGGGATAGTGAACTTTTTTCCAGTCATGGGTGAGAATGAAAATCAATGATTTTGTTGATGCCACCAAATGCAAAGGTCAAAGTGTTACTTTCTGCAGATGTTCGCACCCATGTACAGATTTGAAGATTTCCAACACTTGGCAATCTGGTGACGGGAAGACCTCTCTGATAGAGGTTGATGTAATAGGAGTTGTGTCTAGTCAGACACTTAGTTTATTTTTCATCGTGCAATTTGTAATTTAGTTTAGACAGGTTACATGTAAAGCAAAAAACTGCAATTGCATATGTAATGTCACATGTAAAGAGAAAAATTGCAATCACACATCTCACTACATGTAATCACATTACATAGGACTGTAATGTTGAATAAGTCAACAATAGGTACTTAGTTTTCCACCTTTTTCTCTCAACCTCTCTTATATAAATACAAGAGGGCTCATTGTAAATAATCATCTTTTGGCAATACAAGAAAACTCTGCCAGTTTGTATATGCACTCCAAGACTTTGAGATTAGATGTAAATTAGATTGCTTTCAATAAAAGAGGAAGGTTGTGTTGAGACTTTGTGCCAATCCAAACTGTCATGTGACGACATTTTCTTGAGTTGATTGTGAGTTTTGTGCTTTTATTCAAGAGGGATTTGAACTTGATCTTGCACACTTTGAGCTGCATATTGCAATCAAAGTTATAATTTGGTTTCAGATTCCGTCTTGCAGACTTTGTGCTGCTTCATTTTCTTCGTTTGAGCATGCAAGGTCAAATACATGTTGTGGACTTTGAGCTGCACGTGCGTTTCATTCTTGTTCTCAAAATCTCATAAGGGGTCATTGAAAGTCTTTGAGCTTGTGTGAACTCCTAAGTTACCGAACGTTGTTGGTACGCTGAAGGTTATTCTTACGTCTAATCTTCTATTTATCAGGATTATTGCTCCAACGAATACTTTGTAAGTGAAATACATCATTGATTAAAATTCATCTTGTAATGGTAACATCTATTCTGAAATAAGAGACTAGGATGAATGTCTCGCTCTGATTTAGCTTAGTGTAAATAGTAGTTAAGTGTTTTGTTGATTCTAGTAGCAATAAGAAGGGGGAGCCTTCCCTTATAATTAGGAGAGATTGTGTCTCACACACTGTGGCTGGAACCACTGTTTTGCAATTGATCCTTAAAACTGTCGTTTGCAAAATATTCACCCAACAAAAACCAGGGGAGAGGTAGAACTAGAGGGTCTAGTCCTAGGAGTCCACTGTGGTTGCACCTCCTCACTAGGCATGACACGCTATGGCTTGACCTCCATCCTAGATGTAGATGCTACTAGCACTGGCAATGACTCCTCATCATCATCCCCAACCTCCTCATCCTCAATGTAATTCAATGTGAATCCAAATCCACCCCCCTCCTCCTCCATAGCCTACCTCTACAAATCATAGATGTCACCCTCTGTAAACAATGGAGGTTGCTCTTGCGATGTCCAATCATTTTAAGGGCCTCTATTATCCAAATCAAATGAACCACTTGATATTTCTCTACCTTCCTTGTGCACAACCAAAGATTATATTGCACAAAAACAAGGTTTATTGAGGCATTTGTAAGCTAAATTATTCCTCTTCTTTGTGTGGATAGCCTCGATCAAGCTCCACTTGCACTTACAACTAGATGAACTACAAATCTTCACTCCTTGGCACAAAATTGCTGCAAATGACCTCATCGAAGGTTGGGAGGGTGTTTTTTCACTGGAGGGGCAAAAGAAGTCAGTCGAAATGAAATTAGAATGAGTTTTTATGCATCCCGGGCATTATATTCTTTTGCTCTCGAGTTTTGCAAAAAACTCGACGAGTTTTTGTGGTGAGTTAATGGTGTATATGCTTGCAAGTTTTTTAGTACTCAAAAAGTATTTCATCTGTGCTTGCTCTATTGTGTTATTAGCTTCCCCTCAACCCCACTTCTTTGGAGCTTCTCAAATCAAAGCTCCCTCCTAAGTTTATCCATGCCAGTCCATCAACTTCTTCAAAACCATCTAATTCTCTTCAATCAAATACCTTTGTTCCAAAGCTTAATGAGGTCCTTTTGGTTGAGTTGACTACAAAATGCAACCAACATTCAAACCCTAAATATCTCTTCACATGTGTTGATTGGCTGCTTCATTGGGGTTTGACCCAACCCTTTGGTATTGAAGAAATGGATCTTAAATGTTTGGGATCCAAAATCTCCTCTTTAAAACTTTTGTTATATGATTGTCGATACTTCATTATCATTTTTGCTTCCAACAATGAATGTGACTCCATCTTCTAGGGCAAGTTGTTTATAGGATCTGGCCCTTTATTTCTCTGCCATTGGACTACTCAATTTGATCCAAAAGTGAATGTGCCTATTAATGTACCAAATTTGGGTAAGACTCGTTTTTCTTCCCCTTCATCTTTGGAGTAAATCTATTCTAGAACAAATAAGCAATCAGATATGGAGATTTGTTGATTGAGTTGCTCCAAAAGCTCCCAATGCCTTTTGTGTAAGAATGTGTGTTCTAATTAACCTCCAAGAAAGTATTTTGAAAGCTATTGGAATATAGATCCACACCCAAAACCTAGACAGCAACCACATTCCCTTCAAATGCCTAACCTGCAATAGTTACGGGCATATATAGTTTGGTAAGTCCTCGTTGTTGTTGAATGCGGTGGTTCATTAGTTCACAGCCAATTGGTTGGCCGATTCTTATTTTGAGATTGGGCTATTTGTTGGGATCAATTTTATACTGTAGATCTTTGGCAGACAGTGTGGTTGGCCCTTTAATCATCATCCTAGCATTAGAGCTCCCTTGATCGCGGAGTACATCATTGAGCCATGATAAGCCAAGTCAAGACCTTGTTGTAGAGATCCCATTTGTTGTTTGGTCCATGTTTCGCCCGCACTGAGATCTGGTGTTCCTTGGTAACTGGGACTGTTGTATTTACCCGCATTTTTGTGACATGCACAGAGATTCAATTCTTTGATTTGCAAAAAATCGACTCCTTGAGACTATAATTAGCTGGGTGAAATAGATTGAAAATGGTTGAAAACTATCAAAGTAAAATCGCAGACTGTGTATGCGACTAAAGCATTTATTGTGGGATGATTTCTAACTCAGAGGTGGGCATTGAATACTACTGTATTGCTGGTGCGTGGAGGCACTCCAATCCCCTGGACATGACTGTCTACTGATCACTATATTTTTAGAATATTGTGCTCAGTTTTGAGGCTGCAACATTGGAAAAGGACTAAGTTCTTGTCATCACGCATTTGAGCCCGAAGAGTTAGATTGGAGGAAGAACTGTAGGCTGACATTTACAGAGCGCGTATTACTCTGTACCTGCTGTGTTTCAGAATCGGGAGCTTTTCCCTCAATTCGATTGAGTTTATTGGATCGGCGTTTATTGTCTTGTTTGGTTGTGTTTTCTCAGTTTGCAGATCCCTCATCCCTAAATCTGGTGGTGTGTGGCTTAAATCACGGGGGCAGAAGTTTTCGAAGCTATTTGCATTTGGTTGGTCCATGCCAGACTTGGCTGATCCTTAGGTCTGTGTATATTGGTTTGGGACCAGCTATTTATTATATCTATTATCGGGCTATAATTTCCCTGCCAACAGTCAGTACCCGTCCAGCATGTTGGTATTCAACGCTGAATATTATTTCTATCACACGGGTTGAATGCTGCAGGAACCATGGTGTTGAGATCTTCATTATAAGGCGATATTTTCCTGGCTCTCAATTTATCACTTGAGCAATGAACACAAAATCTTGTTCAGTACAAGACCCAGCCATACAAATCTTCACTCCAAATATTTGGTGGGGATTTATTTAGAGTTTATTTTTTTGTTTGTTTAGAGATTAATGTTATTTTTATATATAGATAGATATATGTATTAAAAAGAGGAGGCCTAGTGTTATTTGTTGTAGATTTTATAATCTTTGAATATAAAAATAAATGGTGATGTAAATTGATGTGTTTCTTTGGAGTGCATGATCGGTGGCACCCGACACTGATAATAAAAAGTTTACATCATGGGAGGATATATGTTTTCCTCGTATGGATGAAATGAGGTTCAACAATCAAATTTTCTAAGAAGCAAATTGACCGGAGGCTAGAGGACACTCAATGTCCTCTCGTCAATCATCAACGACGAGGCCGCTCATCAGCTTTGGTGACATTTTATTTTCAGTATGTAGCGCAATATGATTTGTTTTTCAGTGTTCCTGATTGTGTGAATAAGTGGAATTTCACATTGTGGGGGGGAATAATAACCAATGTTCCATTCCCATTTTTAGTATGGGTTTTTAAGATTTGTGATATGTATGTTGATTTCTAACTTCCCTGTTGTACAAGCATAGTGGCGAACAAAAGCACCAGAGTAAGTCAGTTAATGGATCTTGAAAGGGTTTGTGGGAGGATCCAGAAAACCACACGAGGTGGACACTTGATGGGTTCGTGATCACGTCAAAGTTTGTGGTAAACCTGTTTAAAACCATGGAAGGAGAGAGACTTTGATTTGAATCAAGATCACGAGCCACAAGAGTTGGCTTACTGCAATTGGAAGTGCTAAGGTGGAGAATGTGGACATTGTCGATATTGTAAACAGTTGTATAGAAGAGCAGCTGACTACAGAGATCCTTTGACTATCAGACTTTGTGGAAGTATGGTCAGCCGGTGATAAGTTCACTAGAAGTGAAAGTGGGATAAGTTCTCGTATGTAGGTGATCATGTGCAGCAAGATCCAGATAACAGTATGCAGACCTAACAGTATGTATAGGCATACGATTCTGTTTCAAAGTTGTGTGATGATCTTTCTCTCCATGTTCACACTAAGGGGGGGTGTTGGAAAATATATAATTAGTGTTCACGTGTTTAATTATGTGTAACAAATATTATAAGGTGTGTAGTTGTATGTGATAATAATAATCTAAGTTGCCAATTCGGGTGCGGATGTGGATGCGGTTGCGCGGATGCGCGAAAATTTGTTTTGGGGATTTTGGATGCGTTTGGATCCATTTATATATATATATGCAAAGAAATGCAAGAAATATACAAAATTAAATCATTTAATAGTATGATACTTCATCATTGTGTCATGTCCCCTCATTTAAGAACCCTAATTATGATGCCCTCTTCTGAAATAAAGATTAAATAATAAGTAACAATGATAAAATATAAAAATAAATAAATGATATAATCTTATTATTTAAATACATAATATAATCTTTCCCTAATATAATAATAATTAACATCATAGATAACAATATATTATTAATGAAAACATAAATTAATAAATTAAATAATAAATAAATATAATCTATTAATATAATAATACATATCGAATAAATAATATATAATCGTCTGAACTCGTCGACTATAGTTGATAAACAAATTGAACTATACCACGAGGGTCGATTTAAATGTTTAGTCAGAGCTTCTAACACCCGTGCAAAGAGCGATTTGCAATATTAACATACGGTAATCCTCCAAAAAAGGGTAACCACGTAACAGTCACGTCTTTTGCATACCACCGTTCCTTTATGTTAGAAGATATATATATTGGGATGAAGTGCACTCAATCAAAAGCATTGAATCAGTAGTTTTCGGTAACCACATCATGTCGGGGAGAAAAGATAAAGCATCTTATTCAGGAATCATTTAGACTGCAGGTATTTGGGAAAAAAGAATTAATAAACAATGACGGGGGTTCTGCAAATTAAAACAACAATATAGACGACGATGGGTTTGCAGGCTGTCTCCAACCACACAGCAATAGCCTCCAAGGAATTTATGAGCTAAGAAATATAACATATATATTTCTCCAGTGCATCCAGAGGCCTGTGTTGCGCTTCATGTGCGCCTCCGGAGGGCATCCGTTTCCACCTCCGGACGCATCCACGTCTGCATCCAAGGGTAGGGGAAGAGAATCGGTAACTTAGATAATAATGTGAGTTGTTAATACAACTCACGTAGAGTATTTGTTGGGATTTGAGTTGTTAAAACAACTCATTATATTTAAGAGAGTTGTTATAGGAGGTTTCCAACAATATAGGATTTGAAAAATCATATATATATGTAATTTGTATTGCAATGAGGATGAAGAAGCACACATTATTTGTGTTTGATTATTCTGGCTACTTGTCCCTACCCATATTTCAATACACTTGAGTCTTGTTGACCTACTTTTGGTCACCCATGGACATTAATATAATTTCCTTCTTTATTTCTTGACAAAATCACTGGTGAAGATTAAGGTGGGTTCATCCTAGCAAGCAGATTTATGATAATATCATGGCTATTCACAAATCTCTACATTCTTGTTAACAGTCAAAAAAGAATGTGGCCGTCAAGCTAGCTATGTTCAATGTCTTCTTCTACACATCATGACAAGAATGGGGTTCCAATGAATTCAAGAATTCAGTTTTAAGTACGTTCAAGATCCTTCAATTGCTCCTCCAGTCAATGGCTCCCTTTCCACATTTTCAAGGCTACTCGAGGTCTTTAACAAAGTAGGTTCCTTTCTCCTTGTCTCTATATCATTTTTGTTGAGACTCTTGGCAGAGCTCTTTCAGCAAACTGGCAAAGTCACCACTTAACTAGGATTGAGATTGTTGACAGAGTCTACGAAATTACATGTGCTTAATTTGCTAACAACACCATTCACATTGGTAAAGCTAATAAACCCAATGTCAAAGGATTCAAGCTATTTTGGACTCTTTCCAGAAAGCTTCAACTATGATGCTCAACAGTCATAAAAGAAAATTCTACACATCTAGATCCTTGCTGCTAAGATTTGTAATTCTTGTCTTCCTTAAGATATCAACGGGGAGGTATGTTGGCATCTGAAGGGGGAGGCATGTGAGGCCTCCATTTTGTGTTGGTATCACTGTGGCACCCATTTCGCAATTGTGTTTTCAGATTGCCTTGCAAACAAAGCGTTTTGCTTGGTAATCTTTGTGCTGGTGTCACTGCAGCACCCATGTTGCAGTTGCATTTTGGATTGCCTTGTAAACAGAGGGTTTTGTTTGGCAATCTTTTAAGTTTGGTGCAGATTATAAAGCAAACTAGAGATTTTGCTTTGAAATCTCTAGAGTCAACTAGCATAAAGAAACCTTGCTAGACCAATTTGACTCTAGTTCACACGGATCACACAACACAAAGAAACCTTATTGTCCAGTAGAAGTCGTACTTCTTCTTTTCCATGGATCACCTAGCATAACGCAGCTTGTTAGCTAGTGGAATCCATGCCCCTCATGTTCTAGCATGAATCACCCAACATAACATAGCTTGTTGGCTAGTAGTACTCATGGTTTCCCAAGAGCCCATAGCATTAAACACATCTTGCTATTTGTTAGATCATGGTTTCTTGCCTCATCACTCGATGTGTGCTTTTGCTCTCTCCGTAGAATCTCTTGTGCTCTTGCTACAGCATTCCAAGAATAATATTAGTGGTTGAGACATTTTATTTGTTGAGGTCTCTTCAACTAATTGACTTGGAGACTTTGTTTTTAGTACTAACCCCTTTAGTTTTTGTGAGTATTTTGTTTGCCTTTATGTTTCCTTTGTTTTCCTTTGTTTGGCTTTGCTTTGTTTTATTTTGTGTCCTTCCTTGGATGAGGTTTTGTGAGTCAAGATCCTAGGTTTGGGGACTTTTTCTCCCTCTAACTTAGTGACATCTTGTTTCTTTGTAATCTTGCTCCCGGTTGCTCTCTCCTCTTCCTCTCTCTTTCTTCATCTCTTCTACTTTACCATGAGCATGAGTGTAAGTCCATACTCTCAATAAAGTGAGGGCTAAATTTAGTGTTGCATATTGCAACCCCTAACAATTTCACACTCCTTTTTGTGCCCTTGCCTCAGTGTGTCTCCTCCTTGCTCTTTCCAAGCCTATTTCTAGCCCCTTCATAGTAGAATTGATGTCATCTGTCAATATGGAGATCAAATCATGTGTCTTGAACTTGTTGCATGTCCATAAGCCATTGTTTCACCTCTTTTGGGTGGACAAGGGTGTTAGGCGCCATGATCCTAATGGACTAGGGCACTAGGTGCCATGGTCCCAGTGGACTATGGCGCTAAGCACCTTTGACCCTCCAAAACGAGCCCAAATTTGAATAAGATGGCATGTCGATCCCGCCAATTGTAAATTGATCTCAATATTTGCATATGACTATAGGAAGGACTACCAAATTTATGAAATACCTTGGGAACCCTATATAAGAGCATCCTTTCCACAATCATTATCATCCTATCATATCATCATTCAACATTCACAAGTCTTCCAGAGCAAGAATTGAGGGAAAATTACTTCAGATCTGAGCATTTAGGAGCAGCAAGTTGCAAATTTCATCATGTCAAGGAGCTTTGATGATGATCTTGTTTTTATTAGAATATTGTAATGTTTCTTTAATAGTCATCTTAGTTAGTCTTAAGTTTATTAGGTAGTTTCTATTTTCGTCTTAAGTTCGCAATTGTTTCTTTTAGAAACATCGTCTTTGTAAATCTATATAAAGAGCCTTCATCTCCTCTGTATAATACAACATCGAGTTACCATAACATAGTATCAGAGCAGGTTGATGGGATTTCATAAAATTTGGCGAATTTTTTAAGAAAAATTCGAGCCTCTTCTGATCTGGAATTTTTTCAATAAATTTGCTTTTTGCTTTTTTAAAAATGAAAATCGTTGGAGGTATTTTGTGAAAATTTTGTGGTTTGTCTTCGAAGATTTTTGCTGAGAATTGCAAGCCTAGTTGAGGGTTTTGATCGCGCAATTTCCTAGTTTGAGCAAAAGTCTCTGATTTTCAAGGGTTGCATGTTGCTTGCAAGTGCATTTTGTGAGTTGCATGTTGCTTGCATGCGCATTTTGTGAGTTGCATGTTGCTTGCATATGTTGTTTACCACGTGAAGTCTCGTGTTTTGTCGCATGAAGGTTTCTCTGATGGGTTTTCATAATTTTTTCCCTTAAAAAAAATTCTAATGGGTTTTCATAATTTTTTCCCTTAAAAAAAATTGATGAATTTTCATTATATTTTCCCCTTGAAAAATTTCTGATGGGTTTTCATAATTTTTTCCCTTAAAAAATTTCTCATAGGTCTTCATAATTTTGTTCCCTTTAAAAATTTCTGGTGGGTTTAATAATTTTGTCCCTTGAAAAAAAATTATTTTGGGTTTATAATTTTTCCCTCAAAAATTAAGGGTTTGCTCTTGTCAAGGAGGGCTCTCTGGTTTCTAGAAAGATTTTACTGTTTTTTCCTTAAAAACGATGTTTTGTATGCTGATCCATGTCTCGGATTTTGTGATAGCTATTTGTTTGATTTTTCGATTTTATCCTCAAAAATTGTTTCTGGATTTTGAAATTTGCAAAGTTGCATGGGATTCCTTTGTGGGTTTTTACAATTTTTTCTAAAAAAAAAATAATGATTTGTAATCCTTGGGTTTGACGATTTTTTCCTAAAAAATTGTGACTTTTGCAGTTTGTTCTAGGGCGTCATGCTCTTCTGCAAAAATTTGGAGGGTTTGCCGATTTTTCCTCAAAATTGTGGCAGTTGTTCTCAGTATGTCTCTGGCTGCAAGGAGGTACAGCTATATTATCCAACATCAGGTTGGACGTTTTGTGATATTTTTTGGTTAGAAGTTTTGCAGAATCTGGGAGGGTTAGTGTCAGGCTCTTGTCTCTTGTTGCAGGGCATTCTAAAGAAGGGTGCAGCATTCTCTATTTTTCCTAGACAGATTTTGGCTACTCTTGGTCATTGACATTCTACAGATCCAGGGAGGGTCTTAGCAGCAACAAAATGTTCTGAAGAATTTATGACCACAAGACATGTACAGTCTTCTGCAAGGTAGTTAGACTATAACCATTAAGGGAGGGTATTAGAATATTGTACTGTTTCTTTAATGGTCACCTTAGTTAGTCTTTAGTTTATTAGGTAGTTTCTATTTTCATCTTTAGTTCACAATTGTTTCTTTTAGAAAGATCGTCTTTGTAAATGTATATAAGGAGCTTCCATCTTCTCTGTTTAATACAACGTCGATTTACCATAATAGTTTTGAGGTGTCATGTTGTAGCGTCAACACTTGAAGATCTTGTCAAAGTGCATTAGCATTCATCAACATCATCGAGCCTGAGGTATAAACTTGTTATATTCAGCATTGTACTTTAAAAAATTTTAACATCATTGTTGGGAAGGTTGAATTCTCCCAGGGCTTAACTAAGGGAAGCCCCTATACAACACAAACACCATTGTTCCTCTCTTGTGTGCGGGTTCGCAAATCTAGAGGTGAATTGTTGCAAATCTGAAGAAGGTGGACTGAGACAAGAAAATTCAAGATCTGAAACTAAGACAAGGATGCTTCCGTATTCCACACATAGTCCGCACTTAGTGAATCAATCTGGCACGTTTTCAAAGATTTTTCAAAGGACACATCAAAGCAACATTCTGGTTCTAGATCTGCAGACAATATCATTTTTGGGTCTACTAGGATGATAGTGCTAAGAAAATTAGTCCTACCATTTTGAGTCTGAATTTCAGTGACAGGTTCTTCTCTGATTCTCCTTTCCAAATATGTTTTTATATTTCTCTGTCAAACCCATAGCTCTCTGTTTATGTTGATTCTAAGGTACTGGGTTCTTCTCGATAACGCCTGGGTTCCAATCCCGTTTGTCCAGAATTTGGATTCGGAAATGAAACCCTGTGGGTTCGGACAAGGTCCAGCCCACAGCCTGCCAAACCTGGGGCAAATTTAAAGAGAATTTGCGGACCCGCGTCAAGACCCGGGGAGAATTTGCCCATTTTTAAACCTTTTATTTGGTCTTTTTTGGTCAACTCGACCCTCTAACCCTAAAATTGACAACTAAAAAGACTAAAAAGGTGAAACTTATCTCATTTGAGCATTTGTGAATGAAAAACAAAACTTCTTGCCTCCATTGCTGAACTTTCTTGTTTGTTTGTCATTGCTCAAGGAGTGTTGAAGGGTGATTGTTGTGTGCTCTAAGCTGGTTTTTGAGCTATTCGTACGTGGTTGCAAGTGTTGAAAACTCCTCAAAGACATTGACAAGGAAGATTTCAACAAAAGAGGTAGGTTTTTGTTGTTTTTGTTTGCTTTTTTCAATTTTTCTTTGAAACTTTTTTACAAAATGAAATTAACTCTCTAGTTTTATTTTGGTTTGGGGTTTTGTATGTTGTTTATAGATTCATAAAACGACAAGTATTTCTAGCTTTGGGAACTCCCAGTTCAAAATAGACCCGAGCTCTCCACTATAGAAATATGCGGGAATGGTACAGCAACTACCAAGTGGAGGAGGTTAGATTTGATTTTGTAACCATTGCAAAGAGCAATATAACAACTCTTATAATCAAGTGAAAGCACATTTGTGTTTTATCCCTCAAAAAGGCATCAAGTTTTGTACTGGCAAGCCAAAAGTTCCTGGGGGCCTCAAAGTAAAAGCCTTCTTGAAAACTGTGTTGTAATGAAATATATTGAAGAGAAAAAACAAGCAGATGAAGCAGTAGGGGATGCAATACGTCATCCTTTCGACAAGTCTAGAAGTAAAAAGGGATCGAAGGCCTCTATGGCATCAATTTCCAATCAAGAACCCATAAAGGGCCATCCATTTTTGTGTATTCCTCAAGAACCAACATCAAGTAAGAGAGCATAGGGACCCTTGAAAATGGCATTTCACAATGAGCATAGAGACATTGTCGGGCAAAACATAGCTAGATGCATCTATGCAAATGGATTGGCATTTAATGTTGTTCGCTCGTCGTATTGGCAAAAAAGAGTAAGATCGATTAATGAATCTCCAAAGGGATTCAAGGGCCCGGGTTATGAGAAGGTATGCACTACCTTATTAGACAACGAGGTGAAACATGTAGACAATGTCTTGAAGCCTATCAGGAATTCATGGATCGAAACAAGTGTGTCTCTAGTATTTGATGGACGGAAAGATGCAAGGTGCAATGTTTTTGAGAGCAATAGATTGTGAAGGGCAAGTGAAGAACAGTCTATTTATTGCCAACATTTTTTTCCAAGCCACTAAGCAAGTTAGCGCTCAAAATATTGTTCAAGTGATAACAAACAATGCCAAAAATTGTAGGGCTGCTAGGTTTATGGTTGAGGAGCACTATGATCACATTTTTTGGACACCTTGTACTGACTCACTCAACCTAATATTGCAAAAAATTGGCACCAAAGTTGAATGGATCAAGCAAATGTATGCTAATGCCTAGGAGATCCAAATGTTCATCGCCAACCACCATATATCGCAAAGCATATTTAGACAATTCTCGAGATTAGAGCTCTTGAGGGTAAGTTAAATTATTTAAAATTTAAATATGTTTTACTTTAGTAAACTTTCTAAATTTTTACTTTTAATTTTAATTTATTATTATTTTGATTTTGAAATAGATTGTCGTGACCCATTTTGCCTCCAATATAATTGTTTTGAGACGCCTTGTGAAGATTAAAGAAGCATTGTCTACAATGGTAATCAGTGCTAATAGTAGCATATGGAGGCAATCTAGTAGTGCAAGGGCAATTGTCGTTAAGGCAATGATACTAGATGACTCTTGGTGGAATCGTGTTGAGTACCTCCTGAGATTTACAAAGCCTATATTGAATATTTTCTGATACACGGACATGGATAGGCCTTGCTTGGGTAAGGTATATGATGGCTTTGACTCGACGATTGAGGATATGAAAAAAAACATAAATGAGAAAGAGCAAGATCCTGAAGAAACATTCTTCAAGAAACTACAGAAAATCATGGTGGAGAGATGGAACAAAATGACTACTCCTTTGCATCTCCTTGCCTTTGCATTGAGCCCCAAGTACTATAATTGGGCGGTCCTTGAAGACAATAGCACTAGAGTTGCCCCATATAGAGATCCTGAAGTTGCTCAAGGGTACAAGGCAGCCCTTTGTAGACTCTTTCCCGATGACATACAGCCTATGGTGAGGTCAGAGTTCATGAGTATCGCAAGAACGGATGATTGTGGTCTTCATTCTCTTGCAAACAAGCACAATATTGATGCTCATGAATGGTGGTACTTCCATGAAGAAACATATCGATATCTACAACCCGTTGCCATCAAAATTTTATCCCAAGTAAGTTCTTAACTCTTAAGATTATAATTTATAAATTCTTGTTGATGAATATTGAATTTATATTTAAAAATTTTATTCATAACACTTAACTCTCTAATTTCAAAATTGAAAATCTTGATAGGTTGCTAGTTCATCCTCATCTAAGAGAATGGAGCACATACTCCTTTATCCAATCAATAAAGCGCAAATAGACTACAGTCCAAGAAGGTAGAAGACTTGGTCTATGTGCATTCAAATTTGAGGCTCTTAACACACAAAGACAATACCTACAAAAAAGGGGAGGGAGGCAAGGCAATTGGGTGTTGAACCAGAGCATAGGAGTTAGATGATTCAATTGCCTTCCTTGATGCACTTGGAGTTGATGATGACCATGAGGCTGATCCTGAGGCTGAGATTGCTAGTAGCGATGCCAATGGCACTATTTGTGCTTCTAAAGTCCCACAACAAGAGGATGATGATATGTTTGATGACTTTTGATGATATTTGATCAGTGATGGTTGATGTTAAAGTTGACATTATTATTTTTGAACTCAAACACTGATATGGTGGTGTATTTTGGCATTTGGCTATGTTATTTGGGCTAAAACATTAATATATATGGTGGTGTATTTTGCTATGTTACTTTAATATTAGCAAAGTAGTGTATTATGTGTTAATGTTCTATACCAGGAATAAAGATAAATAGCAAAAATCAAAAATAAGGAACAATAAGACACGTAATTTATCCTGGGAAAACCCTCCTTGAGAGAAAAAAACCCAGCCACAAAGTATTGCTTCTATTGTTGAGAGATAAAAAACTGATTACAATATTATCAAATTTCTCACAGCAAACATCACCATCGAATAACCATGAGAAATCCAACAAAGTGAATATATAGAAGACTTGACTCTTTATCTTCGAAACGGAAGACTCTTTTAAGTTCCAAGCACAAGTCTCTTCATTTCAAACGGATCTCTTCACATCTCCATGCAAGTCTTTTCAAAATTCCAAATGCAACGCCCTTCACATATCTTGGACAAGTGATTCACCTTCAAGAGAAAGATAACTCCCGACGCTATATAACATCAACACTCCCTCTTAGCTAAAGAGGTATCTTTTCCAAATTCTCATGTCATGGAGTCTCTCAACATGACAATCACAATGGCTACACCCATTTGTGAGAAAAACAAAATTTATCACAGAGTCTCTCAACGTGATAGCATCATGGAGTCACTCAACATGATGTTCACCATGGCTACTCCCATGTGTGAAATAAACACAAGCTCCCATCACGGAGTCACTCACGTGATGTTGTCATGGAGTCTCTCAACATGACATCCACTATGGCTATTCCCATGAGTAGAAAGAGTAACAAGGGTTTTCACATCAAATTTCTCTGTCTCAGAGAAAAATGCATTACAAGGGCTTTCACCTCAAATTTCTCCATCTCAGAGAAAAATGCATTACAAGGGCTTTCACCTCAAATTTCTCCGTCTCAAAGAAAAATGCATTACACCACATAATAAGAACAACTGAATGCTGAGACTCCCTCTCAGCAAGGGCAGCATTCTCACAGCTTTGATTGTTACAATAATTTACAGTTGGCTCCAATGTTTGACCAAACAAGGACCTTTCGAAACCACACTGCTTCTCGAGCTTGCTAATCCTCTGCAAAGGACTTGGCATTCTCCCTCTGCCACTCAAGCTCCCTCTAAATCTCATTTCCTCCTACCTTCACTATCTCCTCCACATCCGAGGCCTCCATGGCCGAATATCAATACCTTTGTTCACACTATCGCCGATATCTTGTGGCATTTTCTCCAAGAGCGGGGTTCTAATTCCATTCCTTCCTTGAAACGAAATCAAAACTTCATCGTTCTCTTCCCGAAAGCCAAATTCCCAATCAAATACTCAAGTGCACTTAATTACAAGCAGCCAAGGGAACGTTGCATAAAAATGATGTGCACATACCTACATGAAGATGAAACATCCCCTATTGCCACCTCTAATCCCTTAATTACAATCAATATCACATACCTATCCACAACAGATATCAGATCTGATACTCCAATTGAGTTGAAATGCCATATTTGCACGGCAAGTAGGAAGATATGTAATTTTTAAGTCCATAGATCAGTCCCAAGTTGAAATGGAAGAACTAAAATCTAAAACGTTCAAATATGAGCACGTCTTTGACTACCCATACTCACTCTGAATTAAGTATTGACCCCTGACGAATAGATAAGAATGCTCACAACAAGTAGAAGAAATCAATGGCAATATCTGAGCACCAGCTATAATCTCCTGTGTCGGATGAAGGAACTTGAGAAGAAATCATGACTATCAGAAATAAAGAGTGACTAGAATTTGTAGATGTCCACGCCTTATATTGAGGAAGTCTTAAATATATGAATGCCCAAGAATAGCATTCACACGGCACAATCTTTAGACACCACACTCTTGTGTTTGTTATGCGCTGATAGAGAGTACACATTAAAACTCCAGTTATAATACCACCCGAAGGTCAATAGCTCCATGCACACATCTAAATTTGTTGTTATTTGATCCTGGGTCTGATACCATGTTAATGTTCTATACCAGGAATAAAGATAAATGGCAAAAATCAAAAATAAGGAACAATAAGACACATAATTTATCCTGGGAAGACCCTCCTTCTTGAGGGAGAAAAACCCAGCCACAAAGTATTGCTTCTATTATTGAGAGATAAAAAACTGATTACAATATTATCAAATTTCTCACAGCAAACGTCACCATCGAACAACCATGAGAAATCTGACAAAGTGAATATATAGAAGACTTGACTCTTTATCTTCGAAACAGAAGACTCTTTACATTCCAAGCGCAAGTCTCTTCATTTCAAACAGATGTCTCTTCACATCTCCATGTAAGTCTTTTCAAATTTCCAAATGCAAGGCCCTTCGCATATCTTGGACGAGTGATTCACCTTCAAGAGAAAGATAACTCACAACGCTATATAACATCAACATTATGAACTGAATTGCTGCTGCATATATGTACAATTTTTTATTTTTTTTATATGTTTTTGTACAGACGAACCGAAAGCAAACCCAAACCCCCCAAAAATAATTTTGATCAAACCCACAAACCCAAATTCGAATCCGAACAGGAACCTGCAACTTAGTGTTAATTGATGCTCAATTTCATGTCTTTTACCTAGTCTTCGTTGTATCATAAATCAACCCAATTCAATAAGGGGGTGTACCTTCCTGAACCACTTTGCATTCAGCTCTTGTCTATCTTCATTGGCTTGAAGTTGAATCAAGTGGTGATCCCCCCCTAATGAAAGTGGAATAGGAGTAGGTTTTATCTCTAGCTTGCATGAATAGACCCCTACCCCTAATCCACGCCATTTCACTCTCATGGGCAGGTGCCCATGAAAGAAGCTTTTTTAATGAAGTAGTTTGGTGCTTACAAGAATATCTACAAAAGCAATATTTCGTCGTGGTTTTCTCCCGTAAGGGTTTCCACGTAAATCGTGTATTCAACCTGTGTTCCATATTGCTAGATCTTGCTTGTGTGTTATTGTTGTGGATGATTAAGTTTTGAAATATTACTGCTGTGGTTATTTAAGCTTTGAAAAAGTAAAAGATTGTTGTTATACTGATTCAAACCCCCCTCTTAGTATAACTGAGTGCTCTTCATACTTAATATAAATGTGCAGATATGATCAGGTATATTCAGTCATCCTAGACGAAAGGTTTCGATCATTTGTCTACCCGAATCAAAGAAAGGATCTGATTCAGAATGCTCTGCTAGGGCTCAATCACTGCGGCCCGTATAACAATGAAGCAATGAGCTAAGTGATTTCCTAGTAAGATGGAACCATTCCTTGTAAAAATTAGCCTGCTTAGCTTGTTACCATAGATTATTTGTCGGATTATGGATGAGTATAATTATTTATTTATCTCAATGTTTTCCAGGAAGTTGACCCCTGCGTAAACTGCATTGAAGGACGGCCCGGCAGTCGAGACATTATTTTTCCATTACACGTAGGTTTGTCAATGACACTACAGTTTTCTCAAATATGCAAGTCTACTATATTTTATGAAGATTATGTAGTTTTCAAAATGTGGTTTATTCATTACATGCAAATTTTGCAAGTACAATGCTATGTTTATTTAGTTATACCACGCAGTTTTTCAAATATGTAAGTATAACGTTTATATGAATATTAAAAAACATTTTAATTTGCCATGTCTCGTTACATTTTTCTCCGTGTGACCAGTGTTTATCTTCACCCTATATGTAGTATGCTACATTGATCAAATGTATTTAATAATTCCATTGCATTATAACCATGTTCTCCCCTTGAATTCGACAATGATTTTCTCTTCGAAATAAAGAATTCAATTTACCGGAGGCCTTGTGGCGAAGCTTGTGAACGCCATTTCGGAACACGAAGCGAGGCTCGACCTCTCCTGCCCACCTGCAAAACACAAATAAAACCCTAACCAATCTCAATCCAACTTTTGAAAAAACAAAAGTTTTGGGAGAGCATGAGAATTAGGGGTTTACAAGTACCCTATGCGGAAACTGAAAGAGCCATTGTCGATAACCAGAGGGCATTCCCTAGGCACCAGTGCGTAATCTGTCTGGCGAGCGGGTCTCGTGATAGAAGGCATTCTTTTGTTTATCGTCAACTAATCTTCTTCTTCTATGCTTTGCTCTGCAATGCAGACAAATAGATTTTGGCAGTTGTTTATTTTCATTTTCTTTCCGCTCAGAGAGACAATAGACAGTTTAGGGAGAATTTTAGCTTCTAAAACAGGAGTTTATTTTATTTTATTTTTGGTTATTTATAATATTTCTTCTAGTTTTTTAAGTTCCGGCTGGAAATTTTTCCCATATTTAGGGCCCATTGGTTTTCTGGAATATGACAGAATTGGCATTATCTAATTCTTGATAATGCCAAATTTCATGTTTGGGTCCTTGGAAAAAAATGGAATTGGAATTCTGAAATTCTCATTTTGCCCTCAAAATGGGAATATCATCTTCCACCTAAATAGGTGGAATTGGAATTTCAAAATAAGTGGAATGGGAATTCCAATTTTTAGAAAACCAAATTTAATATTTCGGGGGATCCGTGACTATAAAGATGTATATTATATTGCTATAAGGATGTATATATATACATGTGTGTATATACACATGTGTGTATATATACATACATGTATGTGTGTATATATACACACATGTATGGTGTGTGTATACATGTGTATATACACATGTGTGTATATGTTTGTATATATACACACATGTATGGTGTGTGTATATGTGTGTATATACACACATGTGTATATGTGTGTATATATACACAAATGTGTGTATGTGTATATGTATGGTGTGTATATGTGTGTGTATATACACATATATGTGTGTGTGTATATAAATGTGTGTATATATGTATACACACGTGTGTATGTGTGTATATATATACACATGTGTGTATATGTGTATATATGGATACACACACATGTATGTGTGTATAAACACATGTGTGTATGTGTGTATGTGTACACAAATGTATGTATATGTGTGTATGTGTGTGTATACACATACATATGTGTGTATGTGTGTGTATACACATACATGTGTATATACACACATGTGTGTATGTGTGTATATGTGTGTGTGTATACACACATGTATACACATATACACGTGTATATATATATATACACATGTATATATACACACACATGTATGTATGTATGTATATATACACATGTGTGCATGTGTGTATATATACACACATGTATACACACCATATTCAAAGAAATTAAAAAATAAAGAATTAAAATTCCTTATGCATCTTCTCATTCATCTTCTGGGTGAACCAAACGGGTAAGACCATATTCCAAATTTCATTTTGAGGATAAGCATCTTCCTGAATATGCAGCATCTTCCTGAATTGACCATATCCAAGATATGGTATTCCAGTACCCAATAAGAGATTTGTCTTAATCTGTATTTCTAGAACTGAATTGGAATTTTATGTACATCTTTTTAGAAGTACTTAATTTTGAAAAGATTTGAGATACATTTTGTAATTTGATTTTTTTAATATATTTGTTAAAATTTAATTAAAATTTTATGTATATATAAAAAAATTAATTATAATCAAGTATATATTATTTTAGATGTATTTGATTTTAAAGGAGTTTTTGTTTAAGTTTGTAAAAAGAGATTATATACATTTTTTAGAAATTATAAGGAGAGAGAAGTTGTGCATACAAAGAATAAATTCTCCACTAATGAGTTATGGAGGGTCACTTTTAATTAGCATCAATTCAATCAACATAAAGATCATAAAATACTGATGCAAAGACAAATGAGCTCCCTCAAACTTTCAAGTTACTCAAATAAAAAATGCATGCATTAACACAAATTAGCCAAGTTTAATGGTTGAGAGTTACAAGTGTGGATAATTCAATCATTTACTAATGTGTATATGAAAATAATACCTTCATGAAATTAGTATTGTTACTATCAATTCAACTTTGAAATACATCAATTTAAACTAAATGAATTGAAATTAACAATGAGCATCCCATGGCTATCTATCTAGAAAAGGTAAAAGTATGCTCTCAGCTTAAACATTCATTAATGATAGTCCTAGTAATGGGAAATTGAAGCTATTTGATGTGATTTAACCCTATTTAGCTCAAATTATCCTAATATGCTTCAAAATTGATCACTATTTGCAATGCAAACTCAACCAAAATGCTATGAATCTCAAGCTCAAATGTCTATAGTGATGATGTTTTGCTCATGAATGTGTGTTATTATCTTTTGCTCTCAAAATACCCTCTATTTAAAGGATTTCCCAAGGGTAGGGGGTAGAGTTGATTTAACCTTGATTAGGGTTGGGTTGAGTTGATTGTCTCAAAGGTTGGGACAATTTAAATGATGGTTTCAAATAAGGGGACAAAATGAGTGGCCAAGATGCAATTGAAGATGTGTGATGGAGAATCACTTTGGCCTTGATCCATGTGAGCTCAATCCTTAATTCCCATTGGTTGAAATTGATTTGCCCATGTGATGGGTGAGAAAAATTAGGAATTAACTAAATGATTTTAATTGAATTGTTTTAGCCATGTGCACCCTTAAAGGGGTTGGAATTAATTTGTTTTAACTATACAACTAATTGATTAAAATCAATTGTATAATTAATTTGATCTTTTGACTTAATTAATCCAAAGCTTTGATTATTCAATTAATTTATGTTTTTTGCCTAATTGCTCACTTTGTTCTTTACTTGATTCTGCCTGACCAAAATTAGGTGTCTATAAATGCCCCTCTTTGAATCGATGTGCGAAGCACATTAGTTCAAAGAATGTCTGATGTTTGATATCTGATACTGATCTCGATGTTTGATTCACTGATGCCACTGATTTTTTTGATAAAAAAGTCCGATGTGGTGTCTTGATACAAAAATAGCTTGATAATGATGCCCCGTTGATGATATGTTTAAAATTTTGATGTCACAGATTTTGAATGATGAATGTCGCATTCTGATAATATCTTGCCCCCTCGAAAATAAAAGCAAAATTGATGTTTGAGAAAGATTTGAAAATGAATAGGATCGATCAATTATGATTTCATTTCTGATAAAACCAATAGATCAAAAAATGCCCTAGTGATTAATTTTCCACTTTTTGGTGAAATAAAGGTCAAAAATACCTTCTAATTAGGTTTAAAATGTATAAATTGGGGTAAAATGTCATTTTCACATTTTATTTTTACATTTTACCCTCATTTTGCTTTGGGTGAATAGAAAATTGATAGCGATGGTTGTGTCGATTCAGGAGAATGGATTCGAGTGAGGGCACAGATTTTAGCGTCTTGTAGACTACGAACCTCTGGTGAGTGCTCAAATCCTCTTTCATTTGATCAAATTGAAATTTCACTGCCTTTTGGAGGATTTTTATGCGTTATTAGATTAGGTTTTTGCACTTTTTGCCAAGTAGCGCATAAGATAGTTAAAATAGCACGTAGACTAGCAAAATAACGCATCTATGGTTAGAAGTAGTGCGTAGGATAGAGCGAAATAGCGCTTAGAAATGCATTACTCGAGAAAGTGTTAACGCTTATTATAGGTAAAGTAGTGTTTAGGAAACCCTAACTCAAAATCCCAATTCTTCTAGTGTGTGTGATAAAAGAAGTAACACCTACTAGAAGAACTAGCACATACATATTGTTGTTACACTTACGAAGAATAAAATAGTGCGCAACATGCTTGAACTAGCGCGTACATGATGTGTCGCGTATGATGATATGAAATGAGGCATACACCCACATGAAATGACGTGTGACCTGAATTGATGAACTAAATCCTGATTTGAAAGTCCTCTGATTTGGATATGTGTTTGATCGATTGAATGTTTGATGTAGCCTGATATGTGATGAAAACAAGTGTTTGTGATGCTAGTTCCAATAGTTTGATAAATATTTATGATGTCAATCCTGATAGGTTGATGGGACAACTGATGCTTTTTCCCTTCTCATGATATAGAGTTAGGAAAATATTTGATGTGCTCAAGAAGAGCGATAGGATGATAGAATAACTTTGATTGACTTGTGATGATCCATAAAATGAGAATACTAATATGATTCCACTTGATTTCAAAACATGTTCAATTCCAGAAGTTATATATGTTAGAATTCAAAGAATTCATAAGCCAAGATCACCTGCAGCAAAATGCTTGTCACAAAGGCAAAGAATGGAGACAAATATCACATAGATCTGAAAGATGAAAATATTCATTCAAAGAGAGAAATGAGGGAATTACAAAAGAATTGATAATTACAAAGTGATCAATCCTAATAAAGGAGATGAAAACCCTAAGAAGGGTGGAGAAACCTAGGTTGCATGAATAATTAATAAAAGAATTAATTATTGCATGCCTAAAGTTTAGCTTACGTGAACTAGAGATAAAAAGGTGACTTAATAATTAAATCAATAATCATTTAATTAATAATTGAAAATACCTTTACTCTAACAATATATCTGGGGGCTACCTTCATGGCCTTTAGACATGGTTTACCAATTGACTGTCCAAGAGCGGCGAGTGATAAGGCGATGCGGATTTTCCTTTTTATTAGATATGCCTCGGTTCTAGATGAACCATGGTTTACTGACAGCTTTGGTAGAGCAATTGCACTCTAACCATAATACTTTCCACTTGCCATTAGGAGAGATGACTATCATGCCAGAGGACGTGTATAGATTATTGAGGATTCCGACTCGAGGAGAGTTGGTTTACTATGATCAGGTTTATGATGGAGCAGCATATAGATGGGTATTCGTTGATCCTACTATTGGTGATGAGAGCATACCATGGGCTCAGTTTGTCTCATTTCTTATACTTCCTGCGATTTTGGGTTCTTTGATTGGTGGCTTGTTACTTCCTGACCGGCGAGGTCATGGTTTTGTTGTTGGTTGGGGTTGGATCCCAGAGGACATGATTGCAGATCTATGATGGTTTGATTGGGGTTCCTGTGTACTATCACAATTATATCATGAGCTACATCACATAGTATATAGACATGGTGTTGCACTTTCAACAGGTGCAATACTACTGCAGCTCTGGACATGGGAGCATATTCCTGTCACACGATTGATTGCAGCTAGACACAGAGATCCAGGTTGGCCATATGGTAATCTGTACGAGGGTATGATAGTCCAACCCCATCTAGGCAAGCTGGAGTTTTGGTGTTGGATGCTTGATGACATAGATCAGGTTGTGTTGTGACCTTACCTTGGATGTGTGGCATGGCATGAGGGTGACGTAGAGTTTCTATATATGTATTTACCTCATTAGATGATAGGACAGTCTCCTTTGATTATCGAGAGATTCTTCTTTTACAGAGTGATGAGACAGTACAGTCAGACACATGATATCCCATAGGGATTAGCTTTATATGCTCGGGTACATGTAGAGAGATCTATGTGGGGTCCATAGGTAGATTTTACATATGCATTAAGGATACACATCAGATGGGATACATGGTCTGGGACATGCTAGATCCTATAGTGGATGCAGGGATGTTAGTAGATTACACTCAGTGGTTTTCTCGACACAAATTCTTGATATTTACAGATCCAGGGGAGCCTATACCTAATATAGATGATTTGTCAAATGATGATGGAGTCAGAGGCGGTGGAAGAGGTGGAGGTAGGGTGAGAGTGAGAGGTGGCGAGGTGGGTGGCAGGGTTCAGGTGAGAGGTGGTCGAGTAAGGATGAGGTGTAGAGGGGTTAGTGGTCAGGTTTCACAGGTTCCATTAGCAGTTTGGGGACAAAGACAAAAGAGAGCGGCTAGACAAGCTCAGCTAGCACATGCTAGATAGGTTCAGCAGGCTCTAGTGGTTCTAGTAGTACTACATGTCTCGATAGCTCCACAGGTTCCTATAGCTCCACAAGTTCCACAGGCTATGGATACACTCACACAGGATGTTAGGACTCTCCAGGTCAGGATGACAACTATGAGTAGCGAGATTGATAAGGTTGCTACTATGATGTAGAGCTTCGTGGCCATGATGGCACATATGCCTAGCGTTGCGGGTACTGGTCAGGTGCCTCAGACATATCCAGGTAGGTCAATGGACAGAGGGATAGATGACATAGGTGGCCTAGGTGATACAAGTGGCACAACAGGAACAGATGGCGTAGGTGGTGCCCCTAGTTGATTATTACGAGCCTTGCTTTTGTTATGTGATGTACCATGATGTACTTTGATTGATATTATGATGTATCTTTGGTTGATGTATCTTGACATACATTTGATAGACATGGTGATGAACATTTGATTACTGCTTTTATGATAGACACTCTTTCTCTTGATTCCATATTCTCTTTATGATGTCATTATATGTTGGACGTATATTTTGATGATACATGGATGCACTTGATATATGATTATGCATTTAATTTTACATGATGTGGATGAGTTGTCTTATGTATCACAATACTTGGATGCAAAAAATGTATGATAAACGCTTTTACTTAATGCTCTTAATGATATTTATGAATGCAATGATATGCAATGAAACTAGAGGAGAAATTATTTTATTTTTGTTGTTTTCTACGCATATAACTTTTTAATGACCTTAATGATGAAAATGCTTGATGAATAATGCTTAATGATTTATGCAATAAATTTAAGAAATAATAGATAATAAATATGGTGTAATGATTAATGATTAATGATATGAAATGTTTTTTATTAAAGTCCAACATACTCGATTGAAAAGAGAAATTTGTTTTTGATGATATAAACCCTTTTGAAAACTCATTCCCTACCACAGGAAATCCTTTAAGAAAAACTACTTCTAAAAACAAATGCAACTAATTGTCATTATTGCAAAGAATGCATGGATTAAATGTTCATCATCGAGCTTTTTGGTACCTCTAGCACATACAACCACCACTGGTGAGTTTGACAAACCATGATGATATTAATACTACTATCATCGGATTCCAACAATGAAGTCGATACAACTCTCACTAGTTCAACCATGGAAGTATGAATACTAATTTCATCAGATTCAATGTTGCAAGTGGATGTTGGCATTAAGATATGGAAAATCTAAATGACCAAGTTATCCTTTTGCGTAAATAGACAGAGATTGAATCCCCTTCATATGCAAAATGTCCTTGATGACTCTTTGATGGTCATTTCCTTAGACAAAATCACATACTCAAAAGAATCAATCTTAAAACAGTCACACAACAATCAAGAAAAGATGTCATTCTTTCATCATTGCTAATCTAGTCGAAACATCATGGATTAACTAAAAAGACATGACTCGAGAAAACTCAATACCTCATCAAAACCTTAGTGCTATTGTTGTATCCATATTTCAAATATAACTTCATCCATTTCGATCTTTTGGGTTTTGTTTATTTTAATCCTAATAATAATAAGTCAAATGAAGGTCAAGGATTACGTCATGTCAAAATCATATGGGAATTGAATAATGATGTAAATCAAAGGTTCAAGTGTCTATTTGGTGTGGTTTGATGCCTTGATTCGTGTAAATTGGTGTCTGCTTTGATAAAATTCACTAATTTGAATTAATGCCCCTAGTTGAAAAGAAATGTGTTGGCCTTGGGCAAAATTTCCAAAAAATGACAAAAGTTCAGTATATGAAAGATGAAGCTCGGAGACTTTATTATGACTATGCACAAATTACAAATACAAGGATATGTACAGTGATGGTGGAAAGATGCAAGATGGACCATGCAACTACGCAAGACTTAAGGGTCAAATGGCGCCTGTTTACCAGGTTTTCACCACTTGAATTTATTATTCTTTTTCTCTTTTTTTACTTTTTTTGCTACCAACACGCCTATTGCTAGGTTTTCACCAAGGCACTTTTTTATCTTTTTTGATTTTTTGTTTTTTTGTTTTTTTGTTTATTACCAACGTCCCTGTTTGCTAGGTTTTCACCAAGATAACAATTTTTTCAAGATCTATATTTGAATGTTTTTACTTTCTTCATGCTCAATTTTTCACCTTTTTCTCTTTTTTCCAAGACTATTTCTATTGATTTTGAATTTCTTCATGATCTCTTTTCACTATTTTTGGATTATTTCAAGATCTCTTTTCACAATTTTTGGATTAGTTCAGGATCTCTTTTCACTATACAAAGAATGATGTTTTCTCTCATCTGATACTCTTTTATCCTATACACTTTCATTTGAACCTCGGGTATAGAACCTCTTCAAGTGAATGCTATTAATAGGCTCTTGTAAGTCATCTCCATCACAGTCAACTAGTTTTTATGTTCCCATGCCAACAGAAGAAGTGTCAATGAATGGTCCCAACTAGTTTTCTTCCCACTTTCCTTTCTTCTCTCTTTCCACTTGATTCTTAGGGTTCTCTCTCAACACTAAGTTACCAAATTGAAACACTCTAGGTTTTATCTTCTTGTTGTAGTTCCTTGACATTCTATTTTGATATAGCTTGAGATGTTGATATGCTTGAGTTTGATTTTCTTCTAATAACTCAAGTTGTTGAAGCTGAGCAACCCTATAATCCTCATATGTTATCAAACCTTATAAGGAGACTCTGGATGGAATCTCAACTTCTAAAGGTAATATAGCCTCGACTCCATAGAACAATGAAAATGGTGTTTCTCTCGTTGGTGTTCTAATGTTGGTCCTATATGCCCATAATGTCGGATTCAATTGTATATGCCAAATCCTTCCTGAATTATCAACCGTTCTTTTCAAAATTGTGAGAATGTTCTTGTTTGTTTCCTCTGCTTGTCAATTCCCTTGAGGATAATAAATGGAGGAAGAATGTTGTATAATATGGAATTTGTCACATAGGTCATCCACATCCTTGTTTTTGAGTTGCTTTCCATTATGATTGATTATAGCACAAGGAATGCAATATCTACAAATGATGTGATTTAGGATAAACATTGAGATTCGTTTACTCGTTGCAGTCATCAAAGGCACAAATTCTACCCATTTAGTAAAGTATTACATTATAGTTATGATGTATTTATGACCATTGGATGAAGGTGGATAAATCATCCCTATTAAATCAAACCCCCATTGATAAAAGGGACAAGGTGTGGTCATTGGGTGTAAATCTTGCGGTGCTGCATGAATCATGTTCCCATGATATTGACATTTCAGACATATATTGACAAATTGGCAAGCATCCTTCTCTAGAGTTGGCCAAAAGTATCACATGTGAAGAATTTTCTTAGCTAAGTTTATCCCACTAGAGTGAGACCCATAGATCCCCTCGTGAACCTCTCGTAAAGCTAATTTTGATTCCTTGTCCTCTAGACACATAAGAAGTGTTCCGTTGAGACTCTTGTAATACAATGTATCGAAAAGGATGGTATAAGGGGAAGCTTGGTGTATGAACTATCTCTTTTGATTCTGGTTTTGTGATGTAGAGACTATAGGTTTACTTTGTCCAACAAGACTGAATCTCTCAACCCTTCAAGGAGATTCCTTACTACAAGCTCTACACCTTTGAAAACAACTTCCAAATTCATGTCATATGTCGAGCATTACCATATAAGCCGAGCGACAGTATGTGTCGAGCAACAGTATATGCCAAACAACAATATATGTTGAGCTCTTCAGCGACCGAGCACTACAACTAGCCACTCTCCCAAAAAACTAGGAAAATTAAGGGCAGATTTAGATACCCTTTATCAAGCTTAGATAACATATCCAAGACCCAACATAGGTTAGTTTGGACCAAAATACCCAACTACTCACTGAGCCCCTGTTTTAGGCATGAAAATGGACCATTTAACAATGCAAGTACCTAGTAAACTTACTCCCAGGACCCAAGACTCTCAACAATCTCTCAATAGGGTTTTAATCAAAGGGTTATCAACTCAAATAGGTTCTATAACCAATGCAAACACAAAACCCCCAATACGGCTATCCACAAGCCCTCAAAATAAGGGTTTTTCAAATCTCCACTCTCCAAGCCTTTCTAGAATCAACAAATGATTGTTTAACCATTAGATGGACATATACATGCACTCCAAGTCATAAAACATACCCCTCATGAAGGTAGAACTTCCACTGATGTTCCTATACCTTTGTTTCCTTCACAAACCATTCAATCAGTCATGCATTCGGTGATCACCCTGTGAATCTGTGTTATCCTTACATCACGAATGATTAGAAAATTATTATACACTGTTAGCATTCATCCCCCAATCACAGTAAGTACATTATGGGGATGAATCTTCAATCCATTACTTAAACCCTTGCCAAAATAAGGACTGTCACGGTACAATCAGCCTTATTGACTTGAGACTCAATCAAAATGCTATCAAAATAGATTCAAAACAATTATGTAAACATCTAATAAAGTTATAAAAATCTTGGATTCAATATAACATCAAGGAAATTAACAAAATTGCAAGAAAATCCTTCTTTATTGCATCAAAATCTAGTACATCTCTGAATATCTCAATCCCAATCTATACATACTATTTTCCATCATTGACTAAGGCATGAAAAAAGGTTCAAATAGCCTATCCTAACTTCCCAAACTGATCCTAATTGGTTGGAAGTGTTAGACACTCTAAACAACTCTAAAACTACTTTCCCACCCTTTCCAAACTAGCTGTTAGGATTTGAAAATTCAAATCTTAACTTACATTTTATTGAAATGTAAACCTCTAGACTCATTAATCAAATGGATTCCAATATCCTGGGACCAAATAAACTATTCAAGGCCCTAATTACCCAATTTAACCCCATGGAGCACTAATGGCTCATTTTACATCATTTTTATCCTAAGGTCCTTATCAGGCCCTTTAGGAGTTTTACCAATTGTACCATATTGATCATTGCATATGGTCAATATAGGCTTCAGGATCTCCCAATTAAATTGGAGATATGTCTTCGTGCTCCTCTTCATGCTATGATCAACTAGTGTCTTCAAGTTCCTCTAGGTGTTCTCATAGATGCTCCTGCATCATACACCCCACCTTCAAAAGAGCTCTTGTCCCAAGAGCCAATACTCTTTGTCTTCAAACCACCCATCCTCCTAGATGGTGTTCTACATCCTTGTATCCTTCTAGGCATCTGGAACAAATGCTTCATACCTGCATTCACTTTTTCATTAAAACCATTACAACATAAAACATATTTATCACAAGTTTCCCTTCCATGCTGGTGTTTGGAAAAGTCAGCATGTTCTTTGGTGTCCTGCCTTCCAAGGCCCTTACAAACATTGTTTTCAATCCCCAAATCATTTCTCTTCCTCTTATCCACTAGAGGACACCATACTCCTCCAGTGAGTATGCCATTTTTCTGGTTATGAGAAGCATCATTCATCATGTTGTCAGCATCACCAAGCCTCCTCATTAACAAAGACTACCTCCATTTCTAATTCTTCACCAAGGAATGATTTTTAATGTCTCCCGCATGCTCTCTTTTTCCAAAACACACAATTCTAACCTTACCATCACAAGGTAAAGGTGTTAGAATGAATCTTTGCCCTCTCTGATATACAACATATGTGTTTTAAAACCCATAGTGAATTGTTCTCCTAGAAGACTGCCAAGATCTACCTAGGATAATGTGGCAACATTGCATAGGTACAACATCACAAGGTACCCTATCATGGTATTCTCCAATACTGAAATCAACATATGCCTTCTCTGTTATCATTATATTCTTATCATTATTCACCCATGACACACTATAAGGATTTTCAAGTGGAAAAGTTTTCAAGTTAAGCTTCCTTACCATCTCATAAGAAACTAAATTATCAAATGAACCTAAATCAATGATCATGTTGCATACTTTACCATGATTTTTACAACGTGTTCTAAAAAGAGATACCTTTTTCTTCTCTTTCTGCTGCATAGGTGTCTTCCTCGCCATCAATTATTCACCTTCTTCTGGGTCTACCCTCCTTGATCCTTGTACTAATTGTTTATCTTCTTCCTCTCCACCTTGTGTCAAGTGGAATCTCTTCTTTGTCTTCTTGAATTCTACCTCCTTCTTAGGACACTTATAAGATTGATGCCCAATTGATCCACAAGTAAAACATTTACCAGTGAATATGCCCTGCCCCTACCATAACCAGATTTGTTACCGTCTCCTCTTTTCTTCGCATCAACATTAATGCTCTTGTTTTTGTCATCACTAGACTATCCTTTATCATCATAAAATCTTCCTCCTCTTCCTTTGTTTGGATTACCTCTACCAACGCTATTCTTTTCTTGTTTTCTCCTCAACTTATCCTCAGCTCTCACTACCAACTTGTAACATTACTCGAGAGATCTAGGGGTTGCAAAACTTAATTCATCTGGGATTTTAAATCTAAGTCCCCCTGATATCTAGCCATCTTTTCTTCCACATCTTCCTCATGGCCAACTCTAATGTATAACTTGTGAAATTATTCAGTGTACCCTTGTACATATAAGTCTTTTTATCTAAGACCTTGCATTTTCTTATACATTTGCACCTTGTAGTCACTAGGTAAAATGTTATCTTTCATTTTATCCATCATAGAAAACCAAGAAGTGATCTTGGGCTTATTGCTTTTCCACCTCTATACTTGAACACAATCCCACCACAATAGGGTGTGTCCTCTTAATCTTGACTTTGCAATCCTTACCTTTTGTTCATCTTCAATGTCTTCACATTTGAAGTAGTTTTCCATGGCACTGAACCAATCAACGAGTTCTTCATCATCCATTTTACCTGCATACATGGGTAAGTTTGATCTTCCTTTTGTATCTCTACTTCTTATGGCCTTTGAAAACTTATCCATCCTCACATCTTCTGGATCCATTTGTTGTTCTTCTCTCAAAGGGATTTCCTCTTCTCCCTGGTCTTCATATTCATCATCTTCTTCTAACCTACTCTTTCCTCTCTTCTTAAGGATAGTCAATCTACAAATCAAGGATCTCATCTCCTTGTCCTTCTCAATCTTCTCCCTTTTCTCTTGTTCAAGGGCTTCTCTCATTCTTTTGTTCTCTGTCATTTTATCCTTCACAAGCTTGGCAAGTTCAACATTAGTGACCCTCTGAGGGATCCCATCATCTTCTGCTTCTGACATCTCCATTGTAGAAAATCAACTTTGGAACACTCAAGGAGGAAATAGACACTCCAAGGCCTCAACAAAGGATCAATTACACCAAAGACCCTAAAATTTTTCTTCTCTCTTCCAACCTAGGATGCTCCTAGGCTCTGATACCAATTGATGCCGAGACTATAGGTTTACTTTGTCCAACATGATTGAATCTCTCAACCCTTCAAGGAGATTCCTTACTACAAACTCTAAACCTTTGAAAATAACTTCCAACTTCATGTCATATGTCAAGCAATACCATATAAGCAGAGCGACAATATGTGTCAAGCAACAGTATATGTCGAGCAACAACATATGTCAAGCTCTTCAGCAACCAAGCACTACAACTAGTCACTTTCCCAAACAACTAGGAAAACTAAGGGCAGATTCAGATACCCTTTATCAAGCTTAAATAACATATCCAAGACCCAACATAGGTTACTTGGGACCAAAATACCCAACTACTCATTGAGCCCCTATTTTAGGCATGAAAATGGACCATTTAACAAAGCAAGTACCCAGTAAACTTACTCCCAAGACCTAATACTCTCAACAATCTCTCAATAGGGTTTTAATCAAACGGTTATCAACTCAAATGGGTTCTATAACCAATGCAAACACAAAACCCCCAATATGGCTATCCCCAAGCCCTCAAAATAAGGGTTTTTCAAATCTCCACTCTCCAAGCCTTTCTAGACTCAACAAATGATTATTTAACCATTAGATAGACATATCCATGCACTCCAAGTCATAACATATGCCCCTCATGATGGTATAACTTCCACTGATGTTCCTATACCTCTGTTTCCTTCACAAACCATGCAATTGGTCATGCATTCGGTGATCACCCTGCAAATCTGTGTTATCCTTACATCACAAATGATTAGAAAATTAATATACATTGTTAGGATTCATCCCCCAAACACATTAAGTACAGTATGGGGATGAATCTTCAATCCATTGCCTAAACCCTTGCCAAAATAAGGATTGACACGGTACAATCAGCCTTATTGACTTGAGACTCAATCAAAATACTATCAAAATAGATTCAAAACAATTATGTAAACATGCAATAAAGTTATAAAATGTTTGGATTCAATAGAACATCAAGTAAATTAACAAATTTGCAAGAAAATCCTTCTTTATTGCATCAAAATCAAGTACATTCCTGAATATCTCAATCCCAATCCATACATACTATTTTCCATCATCGACTAAGGCATGAAACAAGGTTCAAATAGCCTCTACTAACTTCCCAAATTGATCCCAATTGGTTGTAAGTTTTAAACACACTAAACAACTCTAAAACTACTTTCCCACCCTTTCCTAACTAGCCGTTAGGATTTGAAAATTCAAATATTAACTTACATTTTACTGAAATTTAAACCTCTAGACTCATTACTCAAATGGATTCCAATATCCTAGGACCAAATAAATTATTCAGGGCCCTAATTACCCAATTTAACCCCATGGAGCACTAATGGCTCATTTTACATCATTTTTCTCCTAAGGTCCTTATCAGGCCCTTTAGGAGTTTTACCAATTCTACCATATTGATCATTGGATATGGTCATTATAGGCTTTAGGATCTCCCAATTAACTTGGAGAGATGTATTCATGCTCCTCTTCATGCTTTGATCAACTGATGTATTCAAGTTCCTAGGTGTTCTCATAGATGCTCATGCATTAGTTTGGTCCAAGGGTAAAGTTTGGTCTTTCAGGTGAGTAAAAATAGTTCCATACCAAGGTGAGTCATGTCCAACTAACAGGCATATTATTTGGTAATTGGGAAGGTCAAATGCGGGTTTCACCAACTCTTCCACCAAGAATTCATATCTAGCATGATGTTCTAGAATTTGAAGAAGAGAGGCTAAGGTTGTCATAGTATCTGATGCTTTGTTTCTGTCTATTGGAATTTTCTCAAAAGTTATCAAATAAAAGTACTTTTTTCCAATCATCTATCATCCTCTTGTAAGGCATTAACTTGTCATCCTTGGTTTGATATTCATTATTAATCTGGTTTATGACCAATTGAGGATCCTCATACACTTGCATCTCTGTCACTTTCTACTCTAAAGCCATATTTATGCCTATGACTAAAGCTTCATACTCTGCAATATTGTTGGTACACTGAAATAGAAGTTTATAAGACTTGGGGATTGTGTAGCCTTGGGGTGTAATCAAAAGAATGCCTGCCCCCGATCCATGTTGGGTGTAGGATCCATTAAATAGAGTTTCCATGTTTTTGCCTCCACATTAATTATTTATGAATCTAGAAATTCAACTTGAATAGGATGATTATCAACTAGAGGAGCCTCTTCCAATTGATCCGCTATAACTTGTCCCTTGATGGATTTTATATCCACATATTCTATATCAAACTCACTCAATATCATTACCCATTTGGTCAATCTTCCCGTGAGAGTCATTTTGCTAAGTAGATACTTTAGAGGATCGATTTTAGCAATAAGCTTGACCTTGTGCACCAACATATAATGACGTAGTTTTTGGGAAGCCAAAACTACTACAAGACAAGCGTGTTCAATGAAATTGTAGTTAATTTCATATTCACCAAGGTTTTGTTGAGATAATAGATTGTCTTTTCTTTTCCATCTTTATCTTCTCAAGCCAATAATACTCCTAAAGAGCAATTTGTTACTAAAATATACAAGATTAAAGGCTTTCCTTTAATATGTGGCATAAGTAAAGGTGTATTCACCAAGTATGACTTAATTAATGAGAAAGCTTCCTCACATTGTGCATCCCATTTGAAAACTATGTCTTTGCGTAGAAGTCTAGTGAAAGAATGACATTTTTCTTCCAATCGAGATATAAATCTTCTTATAGATTGCAACCTTCCTTACAATGACCTCATTTAAATTATGTTCTTAGGTGCATCCATATCCATTATAGCTTGAACTTTCTTAGGATCAACCTCTATTCCTTTTTTTTGAAACTATGTAACCTAATAACTTTCCTGATTGCACCCCAAATGCACACTTTTTAGGATTTAACCCAACTTTGAATTGTTCCAATTTTGTGAAAATATTTTCCAAGTTTGGTAGATGATCTTTCCTTTCATGTGATTTAGCTAAGATATCATCTACATAGTCTTCAAGAAATCTATGCATCATATCATGAAAAATTGTGGTCATTGCCATTTGATAAGTAACTCCAACATTTTTAAGGCTGAAGGGCATGATGTTCCAACAAAATGTACCAAAAGGGCATGTGAAGGTTATTTTCTCTTGATCCTCTGGTGTTGTCTTAATTTGGTTATATCCGCTAAATCCATCCATAAGGGAAAACATATAGTGTCTTGCCATCAAATCCATTATAGTTAAATGCTAGGTAATGGAAAGTCATCCTTTGGGCATGCCAAGTTGAGTTCTTAGAAATTTGTGCATACTATAATTTATTTATCATGCTTTGAAACTGACACAATATTGAATATCCATTCAGCATAAGCTACAACCCTTATGAACCCCACTTTTAACAACTTTTCCAATTCTGCTTTCACTAGCAAGGCTAGATGCGGATGCATCTTTCTTAGTTTTTGTTTCACCGACTTAGCCCCTGTTCTTACATTTAGATGATGCATAATGAAACTCGGATCTAAACCTGGCATATCCAAATAAGACCATGCAAAGTTAACTTGCTTTTCTTTGAAGAATTAGATGAAATCTTTCCTTTCTATTGGAGTTAAGAAAACTATGAGATGTATGAACCCTAGTTCTGATTTGGTGTCAATATTAACCTTCTCTATTGGTTCAATCAAGATAGGAGATCTTTCTTCATCATGTTCGGGCAAGGTGTCCAATCTCTCTTCCTTAGGTGCCATAGTTGAGTTTTCACCTTTGGAAATATCCTTTATTTTTACTTTTTTGAGGTCTAGTACTGCCACGTTATGGTTTTCATCACTAGACCATTTTTTTTATTTCTTTTCTTTTTTCCTTTTGGATTGAGAGATTTTCCCCTTGCTTCCATTGCTATGCTTTCATCGAATTCATTGGTGAAAAAGGGTTCAACTACATTTAGGTATAGGGCCACAAAATTGTCATTGGGAAAAAGAGTATGTCATTTGGATCAACTAGGTCACAATTAATTAATTCAGGGTGGATAAGAGATAAAGGTTCATTGGTTAAATTTGTATCCACTAGGTTTAAGGACATGAATTCATTGTAAGGATCGTATTGTAACGCCCCGCCAGGGAACCCAAGAGAAGTTAACCTAAAATATGATACTAAAATTATAGATTTTTTTTTTCTTAAGAGTTTATAATTGATAAAGAATAACAATGTGGAAGCAATATAACATAACACAATGGATACTCATAAATGTAACTCATCTACATATTACAAATCCTGAGGGTTCCATGACGTAGAATTATGTAAGTTAACTAATATACTAAATACAATAAACAATAAACAAACTCCATATATTACAAATGAATAATCAATAACATCATTTCATAAATGAAACCTAAATACAACTAATACCATAAGGTATACATAATGAACCAACATTTGTTGCACAAGTCGCATGGTATGTAATAAAACTTAATAAAAAGTACAATACAATATCTGAGAATATCACAACTGATACAGTGATACAAGTATACATCATAAGAAAGGTAAGAGCAAGTCTCCAACAATGAAGAACAAGAATGTACAACTACAACAAGGACCATCCTAGCATAAAGTCATGAACGTTGGATCTCAATGGTAATAAGAATTACTACCACCCAACCTTGTGGAACCAAAGGTCCACTCCCACCGTGGTGAGGATATAACAAAAATCCCACACACATAGGAAACAACCAACAAGCAAAACTAATGCAAAGGTACATTAGATAAAAAGGTAACAAGAGGATACCAAGGTTTAAAGCATAAAAGATCAAAAGACCAAAGCAAGTGTACCAAATACTCATGTAGAAACCTAGAACACATATAGGGAAGTGTCATCACATAAGTCTACCCTTGAGTTATCATAGTAGCCCCTCTGGACCCTGGCCCCCAAGTGAGTCTATGTGGTTCAGTAATCATTTCATACAAACAAGGATTCTAACCATGCAATACCTTGATCAAGCATCTTCTCCCACTCCCACTCTTAGCATGTACTAGCACTCAAGACATGGGCGAGGCACATATTTATCTTAATACTATTTTCTCTCAATTAATTTCATTAAGTTATCACTTATTAGGTCACTTACAATGAGTTACCCTAGTAGCCTCCTAGGGCTCTGGCCCCCATTGCAATCCACTTCCCCTCTATGCTCCTAGATAACCTACCCTAATGCTCCCAGTCACAAGACCAAAAGAAGATAAATCCAAAACCATAAAAGACTTCTCGTAAAGTATTAAATCATGAAAGTCATCAATGAAAATCTTGGAGCATAACAAAGAATAATACATCCTATACAAGGATCCAAATTGTCCATCCCATAATGGACATCTTAATAAGTCATCCATCCCATAATGGATATCTCAATAAATAATTACCAAATTCTCTAAATCTCATATCACCAAAACAATGATCCTCAATATAATCAAAAGCATCTCTCTCCAACATGGATTAAATCATAATAAAAAAATGACATCACTCAAAACATTGAACAATCATAGTAGAAGAAACAAGGTGACCAAGTGAACAAATCACAACTCAACACAATATTGGTTGTCACCTCTTATGGTAAAATAACATAAAGATCAAGGACTCAATGAAAAACATGACATCTATAACATATGTACCCAAGAAAACACATGAACCAATCATGACATAAATAGGTTATGAACTTTCCACAATATGAAACCCAAAGAGAAAAAATGCATAAAATCATAAGATAGTACAAGTTCGAACACAAAACCCACCTACCCACACTGACACTTAACAACACCAAGATCACATGAGAGAAGGCATGCATACATTTGGCATATTATTTAACTCCATTTATATAACATCATTGTATTTATTAAAATACTCGTAAGTCATAAATGACTTAGTTAATAACATAAAGTACGCATATGGAACATATATGGTGTTTTAGTTAATCTCTATGATCTTTAAAATTAAATTATAAATTGATTATACCAGTCATATTAATTATTTAATAATTTTTAAATTGATTAATTTTTAATTAACAAGACTTATTAACAATTTTAACTTTATAACAGTTAATTTTTGTGTATTTCCTCTATGCAGATTAGTCGGTATTTTGAATGGTATAATATCATATGAAATGATATGGACATGCAATTTATATCTATGTAAAGATACTTTAATTTGACATATTTTTTATTCTTTCCAGTCCTAAAGATAAGGTCATTTAAATGGTGTAAAAAGTAAATCTCTGTAACAGCCCTGTTCGGGAATGAAGGTTACTAGTTTGGTAAAAAGACCATAACTATGTTTTGAATTGTTGGATCATCCTAAAAATCAGGGAACACATTCCTAATATTATTAGTTAAAATCTCACCTAAGAGATTTGCCTAAATATTTAATAAGAAAAATTTGTGGATGAATGTTTGTCAGCTTCTGATTGAAAAATCAAGCTCAAATATGCCTAATTTCACTATAACAACCAATATTTGACCCTTTCCGTACAAAAGAACCCTATTTAATTTTGATATATGTTAAATAAAAATCGAATGGGTATCTTAAAGTGTCTTTATATTTTTAAGGTGACATCTAAAATGAAAATTATTCCCTACCCTGACTCTTCACAACCCTAATCCAAAAACCTATGTTTTCAAATCCATATCCTTACATACAGGTATCTATAATACACATAGTTCATAATCAAGGATTTCTACATAGAGCTGAAACTTATGCAACTAAATTTGTACAATTTGATAAAACCTTAATGGATATACAACAAAAATGTATCCTTTTTAAATCATTTTCTTTTCCTAAATTATATATACATATATATCCTTTCTTCTTTTTTTCTTTTTTCTTTTTGTTTTCTTTCTTTTTTGTTTGTGTTTGAGTTTTTTTTGTAATTAAATAATACATTGTCCACAAAACTCAATTTTGAATTAGAGTTAAAACTCAATTTATTATTATTATTATTAAAATGCAATTACATTGTATATTATTATTATGATTAATTGGGAATAATATTTGTAACATATTAATAACTTATTTATATTAAATATGTCTTTTAATTTCCATTTAGACATAATATTTAATTAAATCTTCAAACTTTATCTTTAGACTTTTAATTTTTTCTCTTTTAATAAATATAGATATTTAATTAATCCCTATTAATTAAATATCTATATATTTAATATTCTTAGAAGGTTCAATTATTTAAACTTTATAATTAACCTTTAATTACTCTTTTACTTACATTACGACAAAATACCACATTGGCCTTCATGCATGTATACTAAAATCTGACCAAATCAAAATGCAGAAAAGATGCAACAACATATGCATGCTCAAACAAGGGTTCACGAATTCACGTCACCTCGATAAATTCAAAGAAGATAGTCAACCAGATACTTGTCCACTATTTCAGGACAAATGAGAGTTTATGTTAGGATTTAGGCCTGAATGTTATCTCCCCTCTCTTACCATTGAGATAATGTGACATGGAACGCTCATCCTGATAATTCAGGGAAGTCGATAATTGATACCTACAAACCTGCATCACAAGGTCGAGCATGTTCATAATATAAATAACAAACAATGATAGAGATCAGTCGATCATGTGGATCTCGCAATGCAAGTAACTACGTCTCTGTCCTCTACCACAGCAGACACATCATACAAAAATCTAAGATAGACACGCCACACATCAATATAAAACATATATGCTAACCATACACATGCAAGTATGGGGTCAGTAAAATCATCCTAACATATGCATAATAAATATGAAAATAACCAAAATATTCTGGCATCAAGATTGAAAAGTAAATTATGGGTGAGCATTACACGTACATTTGTATTTCTCAAATCTATGACATGGGCTTGCTCAAGGTGTTCCATAGAACTTGGATCAAAATCGTCCTCACTCAAGCCCTCTCATATTTCTAATTGATAGAACATTTATGGATTAAACCTAACATTTGATTATCCTAACCATGAAGGTACCCATGGTTCACCCACCCAAGGAGTTCCATTTGATTCTTGTCTTAAATCTTATTCTTCATAATTGTTTGGCTCTTGATTAGAACTTGATCCTTGATCAACACATGGTTGTTCATTTGCACTAGATGTAGGAGCATAGCTATGGACTACATCTACTTCCTTGTTGTGAAAAGGAGCCTCACATAAGGAATCCCACTCATGTTTAGTGGATTCATATTCACTTTCAGAATCTAGCATATGAATGTGGTCATAAAATTCATTTAAGTTGTTTGAACCATTTCCTTATTCTTGGTATCCTATTCTTGATTTTTCATCTTTAGATCTCCAAGGAGATTCTATGGGTTCTAACCATCCTTTATTCCTTATGCCTAAAGGCCCTCTTCCTTTATATCCCATTTTTTGCATGATTTGAAAACCTTTTCCATATTGATGTGTTTGAATGCTCACATTTTGGACCCTTTCTACATGAGAACTTGAAGCCTCATCATCCTTATACAACCACTTTAAAACCTCATTTTATTCTTCTTATTTTGGTGAAGGGTCACTTGCTCTTACAAAATGAGCATCATATTTTTCATTAGAAGAAGTGCTAGCTAGCCTACCATGTGACTTGGGTGAAGCAGGTAAATCAAACAATCATACAGAATACTCTCATGCACCTTTTTGATGGATTTTGCATTGTTTCTCGAAACTCTTCATTAACTTATCCATTTTTTGATAATGTGATTCTTGAACTTTTTCATTTTCAACTATAGGAGAGTTCGAATCTTCCTCCTTTTGATTTGAAAAACGTAATTTAGCACTCTTACTACTTTCATCTACAAAACTAATTTTCTCTTTACCCTTAGTTGATATAGATGAGTTAGTTTTGTTTGGAGATGAGTTAGTGATCAAGGTCAAAATACAACTATCTTATTGATTTTATTCTTTAAGAGCACTTGAGTTGGCCCCTTCACTATTGTGTGGGATGAATGTTTCATTGATAGGTTTAAAAACATTACAATATTGAAATGGATTGACATCTCCACTTATATTCATTTCCTCTCCCATGTAAGGAAACTTGATGCATTGGTGATATGTGGAGGGGACCAGTTGCATTTCATGGATCCACAGTCTTCCTAGCAAGATATTATAAGTTAACTTCATGTCAAGAACTTGACAAATGGTGTCTTTCTTAATTGGGCCGACTTGAATGGGAAAAACCACCATTTCTTTAGAGGATCTCTCTTCATCATCGTAGGCCTTGATAGTAATTTTATTCTTTGGATCTACAAATCCTTCAAAAAACCCTAGGGTTTTTACTAAACTCAAAGTATAGATATTCAAACCAGCTCCCCCATCAATAATGATTCTTCTGACACAATGCTTATGTATCAAAACCTCTATATGCAGTGGTATTTTGGGGATGGTTAATGGTCATATCATCTTGTTTGGAAAAAGACAAGCAATGAGGTGCTATGAGATGAACCACCATATTTTGGAATCTATCCACATCTAGGTTATTGGGGACAATAGTTTCAACAAGAACCTTTTCCAAAATCTCCTTGTGATTTGGCGAGAGTTTTAACAATTCAAGGATGGATATTTGGGATGGCGTCTTTTGCAATTGATCCACAATATTGTATTGCCTTTGAGAAGAAAATGGTTGATTAGGGAAAGTAACCTTTGGGGTAGTTCCTTCTAAGGTTATATTTGATGCTTTCCCCTAGTAACAACATTAGATATTTCTTTTGATTGTTGATCTTTTACAACAATAACATTGATAGTGTTCTCATGTCATGTCAAGGAATTGATTACATTATCATAGCTATGCACAAAATTAATTCCCTCCTTTATTGTTTTGGTTGCTATTTGAAGATTCTCCCTTCTCATGGTTAAAGAAAGGGGTTTTGAAGGTCGTATGGTCCTCATTATTTTGAGGTCTTTCAACCTTAATGACACCATTATCGATAAAATATTGGACCGTATGCTTTAATCTCATGCATTCATTTGTCTTGTGCCCTCTATTTCGATGATACACACAAATATGAGCTTCATTCCACCGTGAGCGTTTAACTTGTGGTTCGTATGGTCTTGATTCAGGTAGAAAAATAATCTTATTTGCAATGAGTGTTCTTAAGGCATTCTCAAGAGGTTCACCCAAGGGTGTGAAAATTCTTTTTGGTGACGGGATAAAGAATAGTTTTGGTTTGTTGGCTTCTTGAGTATTGGACAAATTGTTATTGTTATTAAATGGGATCTTTGGGGATTGGTTCACATTTTTTTCTTGATTAGATCCTCTCATGAGATTGAAAGGAATAGCTTTTAAGTGATTAGCTTCAACCACTCCATCGTTAATCAAACCCTTGTTAGTATTCTTTATCCAAAACCGATTGTTATTAGGAGGAGATCGATTGGTGTTGTTGGAATTATTTTGGGTATTATGAAATTCTTATTTTCCTTATAGAGTTTGATTTCTCCATTTTTTAATAACACTTCCTTTGTGGTAACCCCATTTTCAATAACATTCTCAAAGGTATGTGGACATTGCAATCTTAACTGATAGTTCATCTCGGTATTTATATTATTCATGAAAATATCCACCTTTTCCTTCTATGGTACACTTCGAGGGTATCGATAAAATATCGCCCTCCATATTTCTAAGAAGAGAAAAAATGCTTCTCCATCCCTTTGTTTGGTATTGCATAGGTTAATCATAGTGACCTCATGTTTGATATTATATGAATAATGGGTCACAAATTTTGAGGCCAACTCCTCAAATGTTCGAATACCTTATGATAGCTTTGAGAACCATTCCATAGCTAGTCCTCCAAGACTTCTTGGAAATAGACGCATTAAATATGTGGTATCATGCATGAACTCCAAGCTCAATGCACAAAACTCCCTTAGGTGATCTTTCAAATATGATGCTCCCTCATACTTATTATATTTAGGAAATACTGCATTTGAAGGGAATGGTACCATAATTAGGGTTTTATCAAAAGGAAACAAGCATATAGCTTCAATTGAGAATGGCTTTGGAGCCACCATTTTCTTCATGCTATCCAATTGCATTTGGAAAATTTTAAATTGTTTGTTCATAATTGCAAGTGGATTTTCATCTTCCTCATTCTTCTTTAGATTTTTCATATCATAATCATGGGGGAGTTTCACCCCCGCTTGTGCTAGGTCAAAAAAGTATTTTTCCCTATCTCTTTCTAAGATCTTCTCCATGACCTTCATAAAGAAAAGACTTTGGGTTGCTTCGTTAATTATTTCTTCGGTGACCTCTTCCTCTTGAGGGTATCTATCTCTTCCATCATTGACGTTATTCCCTCCATTGTTAGGATCATTACCTCCCCCATTATTTCCATTGTTATTTCCATTGTTGTTTCCATTGTTCTGATTATTATTGTGGGAATTGGTGTCTTGATTAATGGGATTGATGAGGTTAGGGTCCGTAAATCCATAAGGGAAAGCCATTGTGGTTAGTTTTACTTCCTCTTCAATTTCAAAATATTGTTGTGAGGAACCAAGTTTTTCACTTGGAAAGGGTATCCCTTGTTTGAGATGAGTTTTGTCTTCTTGTAAGGTTACCTTGGTGTAACGAGATCTTGTCAAAATAGGTATTAACATGAAAAAGAATGTTTTTGAAATTTCCCCTTTTGATTAATCCTTTTTTCAATTTTTATCAACACCTTAAATTTGAAGGGATTGAATCTATGTGATAGACTAGACAACAAGTACTCTGAAAATGGTATCCAAATATAATCTTAAAATTTTCAAAAAACCCTAGGAGATACCCACTAACTGACTATCTTAGTCTATACATATTAGTTCAGAGCTGGTACATGCTACTTTACTTGGTTGTACGCGCTCACTGGAAAATTGTTACGTGCTAGTTGGTTGTTTAGGCGCACTACTTGACAACTAGTAAGCATTAAAACAAGGTTATACACATTACTTCTTGGTTTATAAGTGGTAAACTTCTATGCACACATGTTATTTCTTTGGTCACAGGTGGTAAATGCCTATTTATAGGCCTCACTTAAAAGTTGAAATGTGCTACTTCTCTATTTGTACACACTAAAAGATCTCTGCAACAAGAATGTGTCACTGTTTTGGATCACTTTTTGATTAATTTTTAAAAGTTTTAAAGTATGATCAGATCTGGATGAATTCTAAATTTTTGTAATATAAATCATCAACCACAACACACGCAACAATAATATTTGTTCTAACCCCTAAATCTACACACAATGTGTATGTTCTCGATCGTTTCCACAGGTTTTGAACAAAAAAGTCTTCCAAGCAAACTACCTATAGACAAATTTGGCTTGTAAAATGGATTTATAAGGTAGTCAACTAAATTACTTGGGTATTTTATTGTGATTTCCACACCAAAATATCAAATGAATCATACAAGGGCTATGTAGTCGCGATACGCGATTCAGGCTATTAACCCTACGAGTCTAGGCATTTGATATTGTTGCCCTCTAAGTTTTTCAACTTAATGAGGTTATTTTTTGGAAATTGGGTGGAATAGATTGGTGTAATATTAATTCCCACTTTTGGGTCATTCCCTCTCACCGTCCTCAAAAAGGAAAATCTTGGGAGGCAGGCCCACTAAAGATCTAGCATATTCATCATAAAACAAGAAATCAAAATGGCGAAATAGGTCAAGGAGTTTGATTCACCCGAAAGGGTAAAGAGCATATCCCTACTATTTTCCACTTCAAAAAACAATAAGAAATATTTATTTCCACCACTTAATCTAAGGGATTTGAAGTGTTTTTTTCTTTTTGATTCACTTAAGAGTGAAGAGCATATACATAGCACTTCGCTTCCACAAGAACGAAGGTTCAATTTAGTGTTTGTTCATTTCCAACCTTTCTTTCTATTGTCAAAATCGACATGTTTGGCATTTTGATCAACTTTAAAAGTTGAGACATAGGCCTAATGTCTCTTTTGACAAAAATTAATAGGTTAATAACTAGCTAGATTTGGAACTTTAAGAGTCATAATTTAAGAAAAATACAAAAGGATTTTAGATCTCTTCTTTTTTAAAGCTAGCTTAGGTTAGTTTCTTTTTTGATTATTTTTGCTTTCTGATTTTACTCACCTAGTCACGATCATTCCAGCTCCTTTGCATCCTCTCCTCCAACAAGTTAATCCAACACAACTCAAAAAAAATGAGGAAAATCCAAATCCAAAAGGAAAAGTTCAAATTCACCTAAATTTAATGCTATTTTTAAAGATTTTAAGGTGAATAGATTCAATTTAATGAAATATACTTGGATTTGTAAGCCTTTACAATTTTGACATAATGATCATAAAGCTTTACATCTTCATTTAAAGTTTCCAAAATATTTGCATTATAGATTATTTTCTCGCACTTTAACAACCCTTTTATCTCTCTATCCTCCTTATGAATCCAAAGTGCAGGCTTCTTCACCTTCCTATGCTTTGACATCTGCAAATTGGCAAATAATTTTTATTATCTTGTTGGCTTTTAATAATTTTTATTACCTTGTTGGCTTTTAATAATTTACAAAAAAAAATCAAATACAGTACCACACAATTTTTTAAAAGTGACAAAGTGTTGCTTTAGTAATGTCTACGCGCTACTGTAATTGATTCTAAGTGTGGTTTAAAATTTACAGAGCGCTACTTAACAGCTAAAAATCATTAAAATAGAATCAAATGGGCTAAAGATAACATAGTAAGCATTAGAAAACTCTTGATATGTGTCACTTTTTCGTGCAAATGCATCATAATTTAGATGTTACGTGTTGCTTAGCTGTCAGAGGCACTGAGAGAATGTTAGACAGGAGACAAAAGAGTTTTTAAATGCCCTGCTTTGCTTTGTAAAAGCTTCAATCTTTATCTGCCTACACATCACTTTGTTGTCTGATGCATTGAGAGAATATAAGACAGAATACATAAGAGTTTTTCCATGCGCTGCTTTTCTGTGTAAAGGCATCGATCTTTACCTCCCTACGCGTCACTTTACCCGCAAATTGCAAATTCCTGCAAATAAACACACTCAAACACACCAAAAATTCATGAGATTGTTAAAAATGAGGCTTAGAACCCCATGGTGGGTGTCATTTGTGTTTATGAAAATCATACCTTCATGAAATTAGTATTTTTACTATCAATTCAACTTTGAAATACATCAATTTAAACTAAATGAATTGAAATTAACAATGAGCATCTCATGGCTCACTATCTAAGAAAGATAAAAGTATGCTCTCAACTTAATCATCCATTAATGACAGTCCTAGTAATGAGAAATTAAAGCTATTTAATGTGAATTAACCCTATTTAGCTCAAATCATCCTAATATTCTTCAAGATTTATCACTACTTGCAATGCAAACTCAACCAAAAAGCTATGAATCTCAAGCTCAAATGCCTATAATGATGATGCTTTTCTCATGAATGTGTTTTATTATTTTTTGCTCTGAAAATGGCCTCTATTTAAAGGATCTCTTGAGGGTAGGGAGTAGAGTAGATTTAACCTTTATTAGGGTTGGGTTGAGTTGATTGTCTCAAAGGTTGGGACAATTTAAATGATGGTTTCAAATAAGGGGACAAAATGAGTGGCCAAGATGCAATTGAAGATGTGTCATGGAGAATCACTTTGGCCTTGATCCATGTGAGCCCAATCCTTAATTCTCATCGGTTGAAATTGATTTGCCCATGTGATGGGTGAGAAATATTAGGAATTAACTAAATGAATTGAATTTTTTTAGCCATGTGCACCCTTAAAGGATTTGGAATTAATTTATTTTAACTATACAAATAATTGATTAAAACAATTGTATAATTAATTTGATCTTTTGACTTAATTAATCCAAAGCTTTGATTATTTAATTAATTTCGGATTTTTGCCTGATTTCTCACTTTGCTCTTTACTTGATTTCGCCTGACCAAAATTAGGTGTCTACAACCACTAAGCTAGGACATTAAACACAATGGATAGGAATGCAAAATGAGCAAAGATAGATGAGTTTGAACCAAGATTTTAGAATATGAACTTAGTATAAATAGTGTCATTATCTCACTTCATGTAGTTGGGACATGTGTACTCACTTTGTGAGACACATCTTCACACACACATGCCACTTGCTAAAACACTTGTCAAGATAGTTAACAAGTGTCTCATCCTTGGAAAGATAGTGATTGTGTTTGACTTACCTATATATGTACGGATCTTTGTATATTTTTATTAACTCTTTGATTATCAATTAGGCTTTATTTTTTTATTTGTGGTTTGTGGTTTTCTCTTTACTATTTGATCTTGGTAAACAACAATATGGTATTTGAGCCATAGTAAAACCATTCCCAAATTCCACACCAAGCCTAGTCAAGAGTTCCTCATAGAATATTTTTTTGCATTTTAGTTTTGGTATAATTGGTTATATGAGTGATTATTTCAAAAATATAGGTGCATGAATGTGTATTTTTTGTTGTGTAAAGATTGTTGAATGGAGAGGTTGATCCATTCTACATTTTTCATTGATAGCTAATCATTTTTATATATTTTGTGAGCACTATAGACAACTCAAGGGAGACATGATTTGAATTTGGATTTCATCACTATCAACCAAAAACTACCATTTATCATACTTAGGCTTGTTGATGTGTTGTGTAGCTTAGAATGGAGAAACAAGTAATGTAATTGTATTTTTATACCATGAAATAGTGATCTCAAAGCCAAGTTGTTTCTTGGAGGACTTAGTTGGGTTAGGCATAAGGAGTCTTGGTCACGGGACAACCAAGGTGCAAGTTTTTTCCCTCCTTTCAACACCATACATACCCCGCTGGCTACCTTTTTCCAAGTATTCTCCAAGAAGATGCAAGGTACCATCATTTGCAATATGGTGTAGCAAAAGATGACTATCTTAAAGTAAATGCAAGTTTGCTTTTGTCTACTAAGTCTACACACAACCTTTGATGCAAGTTATACAAATTGAAGTTTGAGGGAACTATTAGTGTTACAATTACTTTTTCGTGATAGGGATCTTCCAATATCCAAATATCCAACAAAGGATACAAAAATTACTTTTTTCTATTTTCATATTTGGATGCCAGCAACAAAAGCAATGTAATATTCATCTTTAGTGCAAGAAAGTTGACTCAGAAATGGATAATAGAAAGTTTTTATTTTGAATTTCTCTGTCCAAATAACATTCCCATTGATATGTTGTTTCTTTGGTGCAATTATCTATATCTATTCTATTTTTTTGCTACAAAGAGTCAACCAGGCTTGGCACTTACAGGCATGCCCAAGCTTCCACAAGTGGCTAACAAAAATGTGATATACAATTATGGGAAACATGTAGTTAAAAAGACCACCAGATATCCTTCAACACACTCATATGAATCACAATACAATTATCAATTGTCAACATTGTTCAACACCACCAAAGTATTTTTTGCTGACACGAGAAAGAAACATGGGTTTGAATTTATCAATATGCAAGTGTAACACCCCTGTATAGAGACCTTATAATTGGCTCAACCTTCTTGGTTGACATTTACTATTCCTTATATATTTTTTATTTTTTATGGATAAAATACTATAGGGGTAGCACTCATTCCATTAATAACATAGAAAATGAATTATACGGTGTAATTTCCCCTTCCTAATTTTCCCTACAAGTTTTCCTAAATCACAATTGCAATAGATTAGGGATAGGGATTACCAAATAATTAGTTTTCTTTTAATTATATAATTTGAAACTAAATCTTGCATTCACCACATGAATACAATGCCAACATATTAATAGATATGCATACATACATACATACATACATACATACATACATACATACATATGTGTGTACACACACATACAAACATGTGTATGTGTGTATACATACATACATACATACATACATACGTTAATTTTATAAGGCACTGAAAGGGGGGGTGAATCAGTGTAACCACAGATCTACAAAAAAAGTTCATCAACTTCTAAAGTAACCAACATGCACAGCTATATATAACATAAAAGCATAACAAAAAATACATCCATGAAATCAACACAATGACAACAATATTTTATTGTGGAAAAAATTTCAGAGGGAAAAACCATGGTGGGAATTATCACCCACAAATCTCACTAGCATTCCAATAAGGCTTGCCCTATTAGGAGCATTACAATACTTTGTTAAGGGTATACCCGATTAAGAGTCTCTATAGCTCGTTTAGAAGCTATTACAAAAGTCATGTTAGGAACTACCCTATTAAGGGATTTGAAACTCCTTCTAAGAGTCACCCTGTTAGAGGATTTATTCTTCAGACCTGTTAGGATCCTGCTTACCCTGTTAAGAGTAACCTTGTTAGAGTATTTTGATCACAAGCTGGTTAGGACTTGCCTTGAGAATAAACTCAAATGAAATGATCTGAATGTATCACACTCTGCTTGACATATCCACTTCAGCTCTTCAAAGCTTATTGTTATGTTCATACAAACATCCACTGCATCCACTACAATCATCACATCAATAATCACTCATAACAACTACTCTTTTTCATCTCTTATATCCACATTTAGGTCAGTGGAATAACCCTAAAATGTGTTCCCTATTGTCGGCCTCCAAATCCTAATCAAAATTTATAAGCATGCATATTAACATAGGAAATTGAACTCCTCAAGGTCAGCCCTCAATAAAATGATTCACAAATAAATCAAACTTTGACATGTAATTGATCGCTACCTCGATTCTATCACCTTAACTAGACCGGTTGACTGTTCTTGCCGATATCATTGGTATTTGCCTCAAATATATATCTATGCATTGAATCAGTTTACATGATCATAGATGTAGGTAATCATGTCTCTATAGATACTTTCTACATGATTGCATCATCTGAATCCTTCATATTATCACCGTACACCAAAATTGTCATGACTGACTGTGTTATGACCAGTACACTAGATACTTAGACAAATTCATTTGTAGTCACCCTCATCACTAATATATCTGATTTGACATGTGAAGTAGACTTGTTTCCAGTAATGACAACACAAAAAAAATCACCACATGATCTACGATATGATCATCTTCATTAGATGCCAACAATCTCCCCCTTTGGCATTGATGGCAACACTTAGAAAATTTGATAAGTGTCTGACTAAGAAAAACAAAAATACACAAGTATAGAGATAAAATTTAATATTACTCCCCCTATGGTAATTAAAAATAAACCATGTTTGTATTGCTCTCTCTTACAAAATACTTAGCCAATTTTTTACTCTATACTACTTTATCTACTCCCACTATCTTCTCCCCCTTTGACAACAATGATAAATTTATTACAATAAATGATCAGAACAAAATTTTATTTATAGAGAGTAGCATATACATATTACAATCTACTAAATAAATCACCGAAATTGATCTTTAAGACCTTTAGGTCAGTCTCCCATAACTTCTTGAGGTGATTGGTAATCACTATATGACTGGTTACCAGATAGGCTAGCTCCTCCAATGCCTCCACTATACTCATATCAGGTAGAGTTGATATTATTGTTACATCTTTAACTCCTTTCTGCAAAATTTCCAAATTTGGAATCAATAGACTTTGTATCTCCAACAATGTTGCAACCCTTTTCTCCTGCTCATTATTATAATTTTCGAGCTTATGGTTAACTTTTCTCACTGATGCTCCAAAAATTGTAATAGAATTATTCACTAGATAAAAATTAGCAACTAACTTTTGTAGCTCCTGTTGAGATTCAACTCTTTTATTCTCAATATCCTTCAAAATTTGTGAAAAGTTAGCAATAGAGTTAAGGATCTTACCACCTTCTATTAACACTTGCTCCACCTTGTTAATCTCAACTATTAATGTTCTTCTGTCAAGTGCAATCTGTTGGACTAACTTCTTTGATTTCTTTCTTTCATAGTCCTTTTCTACCTTAATTATGGTTGCATCATGTAGAATTTTTTATTTTTTCACTTGCAATTGTCACCAATTGACCCAATTGTTCAATAGGTGCATCCTTCTCATCATAAGTTGCTTCAAGCACTAAATCAGATAATATATCTCTTGCAGTCTAAATAATTTTTTCCTCCTGCTTTTGATCTATTGTGGCCTTAGACTTAATGGCCATAGAAACATTCATCAATTATGTAGGGCTCATTGTACTAAGGTCTATTGGTCCTTGAATGACCGATATGTCATCTTCATCCATTTACAAAAAAAATTTGTTGAACAATACACATAGAAGATATTACCTTTCCCTTTTCTCTTTCAAAAATCTTCTCCTTTTGTTTTTCTTTATTTTCTTATTGTCCTTTCTTCTGCACATCCTCAGTATGTGCATTCACTTGCTTCTCTTTATCTTCTACTTCACCAATTTCCTATGTTGTTGGTTCTTGTTGTTACTCACTGATAGGATCATCAATAATCACTTGATCTGTTCCTATATCCACTTGTACATCAGTTGTAGTCATAGGCTCCTCTGTATCATCCATGAGCATATTGTCTCTTTGTTCTTCAGGAATATCCATGATAGGAGCATCACCTGCGGTGTCCATGGTATCCTTGGGCTAATCCAAATAAACATCATCAAGTGTGATCTTCACACCATCAAATGTCCATCCTTCATCATTCTGTGTAATCACAGGTTCATTAACATCTTGTCCTTTTTCCTCTTCATCTTTGTCTTGATCATCTTTCTTCTCTTCAACAGTTCCTAAGAATTTCTTCAAGATACTCTCAGTTTCCTCATGCACTAATTGAGAGTCACCAATCAGTTATCTTATAATTCTTAACTTAGTCTTGAATGCAGATCTAACTTTCTTAAGTGTCTTATCGATTTCCTCTATAGACATCTATGGTTGTAATTGCACTAAGACATATTCAATTATTTCCTTGTCTTGATTTAATATTGTACACCACCTAGATTCAATCTTAGCACACATAGATGTAGGGATTTGTCCTTTCAATTCAATAATTTCTTTACTTAACTTGTGCATACTAAACACAACTACATCCTCAATCTTTGTCTAGTCATCTTTATTGACCTTATCATAAAATTATCTTACACCAACAAGTACACCCCACTTCTTGACTCTTTCAACTATATTGTCGACATAAATAATTTTTCCAAAATTAGACTTATCAAACTTAGTGGTAGGAGCACCAACCACCTTTGACTTTTTTCCACTAGCCTTAATCTTCTTTTGTTCTTCATCAGATTTTGTTCCTTCTGCTTCTGCTTCTTCTTCAATATTTCCAAATATTTGAGCCTTCTTCTTCCTTTTAATAGTGGTCTCCTTCACCTTTTTAGGTTTTGTTTGATTAGGTCTTTGCTTTCCTTTAACTAGTGCCTTTTCAGTAGAGTGATGTTCTCCTTCTTTACTGTTGTTCTTGAGGCACTTCTTGTTTGCCTACTGATTGGGGCACTGCCGATTATAGAAGAGATAAATTATTCATCTTCATCTATTGCTATAGTTGTTGTTGCTCTAGATGTTCCAGCTTTCTGTACAACATGTTTAGCTCTTGCCTTGTTAATGGCTTCCTGTGTAAAGCCTTTATTCAATGAAAATTGTTCTACCTCTTTTCTAATTTTCTTCTCAATCACCAGTTTGGTCAATTTGTTGCACTGCTCTTCTCCTTATAAGTTCAAAATCTAGGTTCATTTGGATTTATTGGTTTGGATAATGAATCTTTAGCATGTAAGGTCAACAGATCACCTTCTACCTCATATCCCATAGGCATAGCCCATGATTTCCTAGGCACTACTGCCTCCATCTGACAAGTGTCAGTATCCACCATAAAACATATATCATCCTTTTATTTCTCAATAATATGGGCTGGTATCATTTCCCTTTGATGTATTTTACTTTGAAAGTATTTGAAATAGTCCCAGACTTTCTCATTAAAACCATTACCCAATAATCTAATACAATTTTTCAATTGGACCACAACTGGTGTACCTTCTATCCAATTTATATGACCAACACCAGGAAAGAAAATTTGAAAGTAAAAGAACAATATAATAATCAATTGGCTGAATTTAAATACTTTCCTCTTGTCCTTTATGATCTTTTGCATGTTAAAAAATAACTAATCTCTCATCGCAACACATAAATCATACTCTGCATCTTCAATCACCATTCTATATGCAGTGTGGATTGCAACAGTGGGTACATTGTTGATTTTGTTGGAGTGATAGACCTTGTATCCTATCACCATAGATGCAAATATCACATTCAAATCAGGGATATTATTGATTGTCATCACTCTCTTATCCCTCTTCTATTAATTTTACTTTGTGACTACATCCTGTGAGATTGACCTAAGTACCGGTACTTCACCGGTTGCACAAAAACCTATCACTGTATGTGTGGCCTCCTTAGTAATCTTACGTGGATGGTCAAGCCACATAAACTAGTCATGCACTTGTATCAACACATATTTGACTTGATCTTCCTCAAACTCATTAGGTAAATTAATCACGTGAGTGAAACCCTTGTCTACAACCACTTGGTTCTCATCCTTCAATACCATATCACTGCACAACTTTTCATACAGTGAATGAATATGAGATTCATCTAGATCTTAAAACATACAATGAATGTATGATTGCACATCTTCAATATGCATCACACCATAGGGAACCCTTTGGATAATCTTTGACTGATTTAAATGGAAGTTTCTTAAATTATGGCCCAGGTCTCTCAGTAATCTCCACAAAGATTGGTGTATCCATCTTGCAAATGAAAATTTCAAGCTCCAAAGATCAAATAAATACCTTTGACAACCACCGCTCGATCAAACTTCAAACCTTTATTGTTTTCTTCACACAATCACTGAAAATTCTTCAATCAATCTTCACTTATGTTACTCTATTTCTTCTCCTCGAATGCATAAGTGTAGAATAAGACCTAAAATCACCTTTTATCTGCCTTCACTCTACAACATTAATTGCATCATCGGTTGCTAACAAAACATCACATAAATTCTAAAAATATTGTTAGCGGTCAACCAATTCTTCACACGATTAAATAAAACTTCATACCATAAATCAAAACAACCATATGCATCTAAATATGCAAATAGAACTTACTACACATGCATCTAGGGGGTCTTCAATAGATACAACAATGTTTTCTCCTCTTAAGTCAATGATGACTTAGTTAGATAAAGAATTCTTCATACCTAGTGAAGATGTGGTATCTTCAGATAGTTTTTCTTCACTCTTATTTACCCAAGTCTTGTTCATCTAATTCCTAGTCTCTTCAATATTCACAATCGAATTTCCCTTTTTCTTTTCTGACTTATTAACTGGCTGGCTCACCTTATTGTTCTTTGCTCTAGAAAACCTTGCAATGTGTTATATCTTGTGACAATGAAAACATGTTGATCTCCAAGGTCTAACATTGCCTCTATTTGTCCATAATCTGTAGTTGATTGTCGCGTATCCATAGTTGTGACAATGTGAGTGTGTAACATTCCATCAATTCTTATTCTGATAAGGACTATGTCAATTTACTCGTACCCATTGACGTTTCACCCTTATTAGCTCTATGTCCATACTTGTTGTAGTTATAGCAATAACCATGAAAAGTACTTGGTCTAGCATTAGATCTAATAGTTGGAATACTAGATCTGATATTTGTCTTGCATACATTAGTAGTATGTCCAATGTTATGACATTTAAAGGAGGCTGATTTGTAAGGTTTCTTATGAGGTCTCCTTGGGGTTACCTTTGGTGAGGCTTTCTTATCTTGCATGTCCTTCTTGTTTCTAGAGAATTCTCCAATTTTATAACTTTTGTAGCCAAGACCATGCTTCTCTCCATCCATTCTCTGATTCTTGACTTTTTTTTATCAAGCTTTATAGTGCTCTCATTGAATTGCTTGAGTAAATCATTTGCATTCTTCAACTCACCTTTCAGTTCCTCATTTTCTTCTCTCAAGTTCTCATTCTCCCTTAGGGCTTCTTGATTATCATCATTTTTATCATGTATATGCTCATGAAATATACTAACCTCTTATTCAAATTTGAAAATCTCATCTATTTTAGCTTTTAGGGTTTCCTCTGCAACCTTTCTTGCTTCTTCTACAACCTTCCTTGCTTATATTTCTTCACCTATCCCAATTGATAAGGATTTTAACTCTCTTTAGTTTTTTCTTGTCTCCATGCAATTTCTTGTTCTACTGGGTAAAAAATTCAAGGACAACCTCAAATTCCTCAGACCCACTTTCTTTAGATAGTTGATCCATGAGATCTTGTCTCTTAGATAATTGTTGAAAAAACTCAAACCTCTTATCTCTTGATTGCTTGAGTTGCTCCTTCAACTGGTCAATGAACTCTTCTGCATCTTCAAGTTGCTTTTCAAGTTACCTTTGATATCTTAAACTCTCCATATCTATCTTAAGGATCCTTTCTAGGCTGTTAGGCTTCTTCAAGGGAACTTTTCTCTGATACCAATTGTTAATTTTTAAGGCACTGGGGGTGGGGGTGAATTAGTGTAACCACAAATCTACAAATTCTTTTCATCAACTTCCCAAGTAATCAACATGCAAAGATAAATATAACATAAAAGCATAGAAAAACATACATCCATGAAATAAACACAATGCCACCAATATTTTATCATGGAAACCCTTGTTAGAGGGAAAAACCATGATGGGAATTATCACCCACAAATCTCACTAGTGCACCAATATGTCTTGCCTTGTTAGGAGCATTACAACACCCTCCTAAGGGTATACTCGGTTAAGAGTATCTATATCCCAGTTATAATTTATTACATAAGTCACGGTAGGAAATACCCTTTTAAGGGATAATAAAATCCTTCTAAGAGTCACCATGTTAGAGGATTTAGTCTTCAGACCTGTTAGGATCTTGCTTACCCTATTAAGATTAACCTTGTTAGAGGATTTTAATCACAAGTTGGTTAAGACTTTCCTTGAGAATAAAATCAAATGAAATTATCTGAAAGTAGCACACTCTTCTTGATAGATCTAATTTAGCTCTTCTCAAATCATTGTTCTGTTCATACAAACATCCACTACAACCACTACAATTATCGCATCAAAAATCACTCACAACAACTACTCTTTTTAATCTCTTACAAACACATTTAGGTCAGTGGAATAACCCTAAAACATGTTACATATTTCCAGCCTCCAAATCCTAATCAAACTTCACAAGAGGTCATATTAAGATAGGAAATTAAACTCCTCAAGGTCAAACCTCAAAAATACAATTCACAAATAAATCAAACTTTGGCACGTAATTGATCGCTACCTCGATTTCATCACCTTGATTAGTCCGGTTGACTATTCTTGCTGATATCATTGGTATTTTTTTCATGACTGAATGTGTTATGACCGGTACATTAGATACTTAGACAATTCATGTAAAGTCACCCTCATTAGCAGTATATCTGATCTGACATGTGAAGTAGACTTGTTTCTAACAGTGACAACACAAAAAAATTTACCGCATGATCTAGGATATGATCATCTTCATCATATGCCAACACCATATATACACATACATCTAGATAAAGAGATATACATATCTATATATGTATACATATAGACAGATATGTGTATGTGTGTGTGTACATACATAAATACTTATACATGTGTATGTATGTATAATGTTAAGATTAAATCATTATGTAAATATTAATCATAAATCAATCAAGGATTATAATAAAGAAAATATATCTTCATCATTATGTGGTATTCAAATTATATATGAATTTTAATTATAAATGTGGGGTAAGGAGGTGTTGGTGCTCAAATCAACAGATTGGATTTCCTATGGACTTGCCAATCCAATGATGGGAAACCCAAGTGATTTGGCCAACTAACAAGTTTAACCTTGGGGAAAGGTTGAAAACTCTGCAATTCTGGCTCTGCAGAACCAAGGCTAGTAGGCCTACACCTTAAAATTATCCTTTAAAGCTTTTTATAATAGATAATGATCACTTAAATCTCTCCTTCACAATTATGGCAAGTTACTTTGAAAGGAATCAAACTGTAATCAATTGTAAGGTAAAACTGCAAAACTGAATGCTTTGTGAGATTTGTAAAGAATATTTTGTAAAAATTGTATATATATAAATGAATGGATTTTAGATTATCTCAAAAACATGAAACAATGAATCAAATGTCTTTCTCCAATAACAATCAGATCAGTGCCTATATCAACTTGGGCAATAGAGTCAATCCAACATTCAATCCTATGTACAACATTGCAAGATGGTATTCAACCATCAACTATCTGACTGCTTTAGATGCAGAGAAGATTAAGGTCTGTATTATATCCTTGCTAGTTCAAATAATTTTAAATCCTATGGTTGGGAGACCAGATGAACAAGAAGCCGGAAACAAATTAAGTTATCACACACTTCTTGATATTCAAACAATGATATGAGACAATAACTCTTCTGCATAAGCAACTCAAAGATAGAAATTGAAATTCCTTCAATAATTGAAAAGGACTAACTAAATGAGAATTGAAACCTTGAGCCAAGAGAGACAGAAAACACTTATATTTTATTGATTATCAAAAAAAGGTACATAAGAATCCATGTTCAGTTGTGATCAAAACTGAAAAACTTGACTGAAAAATGATAAAAATGTCACCAAAGACCAGACGTCCCTCCACATTGATCATGGTATCCTTATTTATATAATGTTCAAAGGATGCAAACAAAATTTAGATTAATGCAATGATACATCTAACTAAACCTAATCCCTATGATCAACAACTGAACAGTCAGAATTACAATTAAGAATGATTTATCATCCTTGAGAAACAGTTATCGACCAAAGCGATAATAAAATTAGAATAGTTTATTGAGAATCTATTATGAATCTCTGATAATATATTTAACTTTTGCAAGGTATATCAATGGAATTCTATATGTCTTTGATCTTTATCTTTGGTCCAAGTCTCTTCATTTTCATTTTATTACCTGTAAAACCTTGCATGCAGACAACGTCGACGTATCAAATATTAACCAAAACCCTCGGTCAACAAAATAATAATATAAAAACATGTAAAGATAAATAAAATCCAAGTTATCTGATGCCACTTGGGCTTTTGTCCTTTTCATCTGTCTGAGACACGTGTCATCATTGCGTAATGCCTTGATGAATAAATCTCATGCAACTTGACTTTAAGCCATTGCGCCAGCCGTCAATCTTCTCCATCCTTTAACATCCATTCAGAAAGCTTATTCCGTCATGGGCCCAAGTTCTGACATGAGACACATGTCAAGATCGCGCAATGCCTTAATGATTAACATTCAAACATCTTTTCCTTAAGTCATTGCACCTACCACAGAATATTCTAAAACTTGTTCGATTTTTATCAATCACCTTTATTACTCTCGCAGGCCTAGATCTATGACATAAAACACGTGTCACTGAGGCGCATTCCCTTAAAGGTTAAAAGACATTCATTTTTTCATTAAGCGATTACGTCGACCATCAGATCAAAAAGTACTTGTCTGCTCTTTACTTTAACTCATGGTTTTAACCTTAACTGCAGCTCGACCTCAGGGTTTCGTCGGAGATCTGGTGACTGAGTAGTCTCATGATCTTGTTTACTTTCTTTTAACCCTAATTACATCCGGAGACTACATGACCAAAAGAACTTTAAATTCACCCAAGTCTAACCAGAGTTATGCTTGGAGTCACGAATTTTCATTAGTCTCGAAGTCGAAAGAAGATTTTGTTAACCTGAGTTTTATCAGGAGATCTGGCGACTATCGTTGGATCTATTTCCACATCAAAGGCTTAGATTAAGTTTCTCAATGATAAAAGGATATTCCCTTCATTTTGGAGATCTCGCGACTAAGACATTTTCAAAGGCGCCCAGTAAGGTGGAATATTCCCTGTCCAAGTCATTAAAGTAATATTAAAATGAAATTTAGACTGCAAAAAATGGGGTAACGGCTATAAATATGAATTCAAATGTATACAAGTCATTCAAGATATGAAACTTAGTAGATTTAATCAGGAAATATCAAAGAATAAGGAAAAACAAGCATAAGTCAAAAATAAAAGTTGCAGAAGACACTTCCCTGAATAATTTAACCATTCAAATTTGATTATAAATTTGGGTTCCACCAGGAGGCATAGTAGGTCTCCCTAAGACATGTCAATTCTCCCTTAATATGGTCCTCCTCCATTCTTATATGGTTGGATTTAACTATGATTCACCAATAATCCCGCAATGTAGGAGTTGGTTCAAAGGTATTGGCAATAGGGTGCCTTAGGAACTCTCCCTCTCATAGTGCAGTAGGGTTCTCTCGTAGTTTTTCTCTCTCTTAATTATCACTACAACATGGTGTACTTAGTAGTTCTCCCTTAATTATAGGGTTTTTCCCACACCCTTGTGATAAATTATTGTCAAATTTAATTCATGTTTTAACATTTATTAACATAAGATAAAGATGCATTATAAACTCATTTAGATAAGCTAATCATTATTTTTGTATTGTTGATAATATAATAATATAAATAACCTATACTTGGATATGATTACTATTTTTTTGTCCTTGGTATTGGAGATTTTATATGCTAAAGAATTTAAATTCAATGTCTATTTTATTGTTTCGTTTGATGGTCTTTCGTCTTTTTAATACTGTGGTATATTTCAGATTGTTGGGAAGTAATCTTAATTTGTGTCTTATTTTCTTTGATGACTCTCTACCACTAGATGATTTCCAATACATATATTATTTAGGAATGATGAAGGGAAACACCCATTACTAAGCTCATGTCCTTTTTGAAGAGAGATGCCTCTTCTCGTAGATTAATTCCTCAATTAGTTTACTTTAATGATAACAATAATTTAATGACAATGATTACCATCTCAAGTAAATAGTAATTAAACCTCTTAATATGAATATTATTTATGTTCTTAATGTATCCAATGCTTATTAATCAAGAAGATAATCAATATTGTGGCATTCTAACCAGTCGAGTGTTGGAAGTCTAAAATAGGAAAGTAGTAGCTAAGAGGGGGGGGGGGGGGGGTGAATTAGATCTATAAAACTTCTACCAATTCTAAAAAAACTGATTCAACCATGTATTCATAAACATAAATTAAATTTCTGTAAATATTTAGCATCTAATCATGAACACATAACACAAACATTTTGGTAACCCAGAAAACCTTGAAGGTAAAACTGGGGTGGGGATGACACCCACAAATATTCACTTCCGTAGTAATAAAGTGTTCCTGTTAGGGATACAAAGTTTTGATCACTTCTGATGATCTACCCTGTGAGGGGTCTGCCCTATTAAGATCTTACAAACTTATACAATCTACCTTGCGAAAGGATTTAAAATTACAACAAAGTAAGCACTCTATTAAGAGATTTACAAAGGCCTTTTAGGACCACTCTCTTAAGATATTTACCCTAATTCACTTGCTAGAATATATCAGTACCTAATCCTTCATTCTGAACTACGAATGCTGATAACGGATCTCCACTTTCCAACTCTTAATTGATCTCTCAGTCTGATTTATCTATGTTCTTCTCTTCACTACTCTTCTCAGTCACTCTATCTAGTCAATGCTTAAGATATGCAAAACATGCATATACTTCTGATCTCTACTCTTCACATCCGCATCCAAACACATAAACTTACGCACATGGATTAGGGTTTGAAGCATCCCATATATAGATCATCTAGATCAAGATCAATGATCTAGATCCATAATATTTTGTCACCTAGGCATCCCTACTTTTGATTGGTTGCATGGCTTGCATAGGGATCCATGATCATAAAAATAACCTGCAATTAATGCATTAAATCTCTGTGCATGATCATTAAATGCTCCATAGAAGTCATCCAAAACAATTTACCTTGGTGTTTGTGACATTCTAAACACATATACATAATCTATTTTACTTGGCATAGGCAAACACTGGTGCTCATTCAATACTATATTGCTCAACATGACTATATGATGTCGCTCGACACTAACTCTTCTATGCAACTCGACAATCATTCTGCTCAACATCTATTGAGTACTCGGTGACCTCTAACTTGCTAGACAGTAACTACAGCTCGGTCTCAGCCTTAGTGGGATGGATCAGTCATAGTGATGACCGACCAACCTGCCTTGATTATGACTAAGTGTGGGACACTGATAAACAACAAAACTTAGAGATCAACAATCTCCCCCTTTTTCATTAGTGGCAATAACACTTTGTCATGAATCTTCAGTCCTTTACAAAAATAGTACTCAAATAAACTTAGGACTCAGAACTTCCCCTAGGATTTTGACTTGCTCTTTCTTCATAAGGACTTTACTACATATACAACATATGTACATACATAAAAAATATTATACCTTACAACTTATTTCTCCTTTATTTCTCATGTGAGTGTATCATATTACATTTCCCCCTTGTTTTTGTCACTCTTGTCAATTTTATCTGTTGGCGTAGTTGGGGTCAAACCATAATTATCCAAAAATGGCTTATGAATCTGTAGTATCATTGCTAATGCATTATCCCAACTTGTTCTTACAATTTCCAAAACCTGAAATTTGATTTCTAGCTTGACAGATAGATCAATCAAATTGTCTGCACTGTTTAGAGGTGGATCTTTCTGTGCTAGTTCCTTTGCTACTTTCACCTCTTTTTGCATAACCTCCAAGTGAGGTATCAACATGGCCTGAATAGAAATTAGTTTTTCCCTTATTTTTCCATCATTAGCCATGAGCTCGGCTAGTCTCCCTTGGGCATGTGTCAACCTGCTAAAATGAAAAGAGCTTGAACTTGCATCCATGCTCAGTGACTGTCTTGTTGATTTTAAATCTACTTATAGCTTCTGAATAAGTTGTTGATTCTCCTTTGTAAAAAATTTAGTATCACATAGTTGTTTGTACAAAGAGAGAACATTTTCTGTCACTTCTTCTAAGTTTCTCACCAGAGGTGAAAGTGCAACCTGCTTCTCGGTAAGCTTTGCTGCAACTTTCTAAAGTACCTTGGTCTCAAATTTTCTCTCAGATTGTTGCAAGAGTTTCTCATTTGCATCTATGTCATCAATGTTCACCTTCTAAATAATATGAACTAGTTGTTCCAAGATAGGTGCCTACTCATTAGGTCTTGAAACTCAAAAACAAATATTTCTTTAATTTCATGCAATACCTACTTTTGTTGATGTTCCCCTTTCAATTCTTCTTGCTTCCTCTTCCTATTCAATAAATCCTGCAAGATTAGCATCTTCTCATAAGATAAGTTATCAGTATCCCATTTTGGAATGATTATAACTTCATCAAGTGTTACTTTAGAGCTCTTGTCCTTTTTCTTCTTATGTGATTTTTTTTCATTGGCTATGGTGAGCTGCTACTCGATCTATGTTCAGCTTTCAAAATACTAGTATCACCATTGAGTGATACTTCTATGCACCCTAAAATGGTCGCCTAGACTTTGGGCCTCATTTTATTATTTTATCAATTTATCAAATTTCTGAATGAATGCTTTGCAACATTTTCAATTCAAATCAATTCCCTTGATCAAATTGTAATTAATTCAATTATTTAATTATTTCAATATTTCCTAAGGTTTGATCATTTTTATTTAATTAAAAGATTTAATCTCCCTTTTAATTAAATGAAATTCCTCTTATTTAATTAAAAGATTTAATCTCCCTTTTGATTAAACTCCTCTTATTTAATTAAATTAAATTCCTCCCATTTAATTAAATAAAATTCTTCTAATTTATTTAATTATAAAGAAAACCCCTCTTTTAATTAAATAAATAAAAATCCCCACTTAAAGCACTTTAATT
>MU226419.1:1018826-1041711 GCA_018584345.1 Thuja plicata | reverse complement strand
ATTCCAATTTTCAATTCCAATAACAGGTCTGAGAAGGAATTGTGGAATGCTCAAAATGACCCAAAATTAGAATTCGCATAACCCTATTCCAATTTTTAATTTTGGAACCAAACAGGGAATTGAACATATTGAGAATTCAGAAATGCCAATTCCCATTCAATTCCAATTCCACCCCTCAAACAAACGGGCCCTTAAGGATTTCCTCAATTCTTCTCTTGCTATCTCAAGATGCCATAGTGCTAGCTGAATATCAATCTTCTGATTCTCAATTACCTTTCCCAACTTATAAGCCTCCATATCTAAGATCTTAAATCTCAAGTGGTTAGACTTATTTTAAGAGAACAATGCTCTGATACCAATTGTTGGAAGTCTAATATGGGAAAGCAGTAACTGAGAGGGAGCGGGGGGTGAATCAGATCTATAAAACTTCTACCAATTATAAACAAACTAATTGAACTATGTATTCATAAACATAAACTAAAATGCTATAAAGATTTAACATCTAATCATGAACACATAACACAAACATTTTGGTAACCCAGGAACCCTTGAAGGTAAAACCGGGGTGGGGATGACACCCACAAACCTTCACTACTGTAGTAATAAAGTGTGCCTATTAGGGCTACAAAGTTTTGATCACTTTTGATGATCTACCCTGTGAGGGGTCTACCCTGTTAAGATCTTACAGACTTATACAATCTACCTTGTTAAAGGATTTGAACTTACAACAAAGTAGGCACTAGGTTAAGATATTTACAAAGGCCTATTAGGACCTTCCTGTTTCATTTGCTAGAATGAACTAGTACCTAATACTTTGGTCTGCACTACAAATGCTGATAATGGATCTCCTCTTTCCAACTCTTAACTGATCTCTCAATCTGATGTATCTCTATTCTACTCTTCACTACTCTACTCGGTCACTCTGTCTAGTCAATGCTTTAGATACGCAAAGCATGCATATACTTTTGATCTCTTCTCTTCACATCTACATCCAAACACATACACTTATGCACATAGATTAGAGTTTGAAGCATCCCATATATAGATCATCCAGATCAAGATCAATGATCTAGATCCATCACCTTTTACCGCTTAGGCATCCCTAATTTTGATTGGTTGCATGACTTGCATAGGGATCCGTGATCATAAAAATAACACACAATTAATGCCTTAAATCTTTGTGCATGATCATTAAATGCTCCATATAATTTGGCCAAAATTATTTAACTTGGTGTTTGTGCCATTCCAAACACATATACACAATCTTTTTTACTCGACATAGGAAAACACTAGTGCTCGGTCAATACTGTCTCGCTCAACATAACTATATGTTGTCGCTCAGCACTAACTCTTCTATACAACTCGACAATCATTCTGCATGACATCTATTGGCTACTGGACGACATCTAACTTGCTCGACAGTAACTATTTCTCAGTCTCAGCCTTAGTGTGATGGCTTGGTCACAGTGATGACCGATCAACTTGCCTTGATTATGACTAAGTGTGGGACACTAATAGACAAAAAAACTTAGAGATCAACATCGAGATCATCCATAAAAATGTGAAGACATGTTATGTTATTATTAGGGTGTGATGTCATTCCCTAATAAAAATGATTATATAGCGGTAGAATAGATTGCCAATATGGTTGTGATACTCTCAGTTCTAGATTATAAAAAAATGTTAAGTCCACCCTACCCAAGATTGTTTTCCCTCAAGCAATTTCAAGTTGGGATGATTGAAGATCTCCTTTCCTTCCCTTGTATCATCTTCCTTTGATCTATCACCACAAAGATGCAATGTTTTCCTTGGACTTTAGGCAACCCTATTTTGAATTCCATGGATATATATTCTCCCATTTTTATCAAGTATAGGTATGAGTTGTAAAAGACCAACTAAGTGGCTTTGTTGTCTTGTTTTATTGGAAGGTAATGCATTCTCGTGTATTCTTTCCTAAGGCCTTTCCAAAAATATTTCTCTAGTGTTTGCTTGTAGGTTTTATAATACCCTTGGCGGCTTACAAAGGGATTTTCATGGTATTCCCTAATGATTTAATCCTTCTCTCTTGAATTAGGGACCAAGAATATCCTACCTTAACATAGGATAATATCTTCTGATACTATGTACTCTTCATTCAACAAATTCCCTTCTAGTATCTCATCGACTGATGCAAGGAGAGTAGGAAGACCAGGGCCCAAGGCCACTCTGAGCTACCAAACCAGCTTTCAAAACAACTTAGAAGCAACAACACGAAAAGGGAGAGAATAAACAACAAAACTTTATATTAATTCATCAAACTTATTACATGTCAGGCTTTAAGGCCTTCCCAGTTTTGGCCATATACATTTATATGTTTACAAAATAATCTTCATACATGCAAGGTCACAGACATGTGACCTAAATCTTCTAACACCTAATCTTCTATCTCCAATTGATCCCTAATCTAAGAACAAACAACCAAATATATACAAGAGTCCACCAAAGAGGTCGGCACTCATATCTCAAAGATCCAACATAGAAAACAACAAAGACCCAGATTTAGGTCCACACACATCCCAATGAGATATCCCAACATTAATTATGCTATGTAAATTAAATGTAGAAGTCGACCAGTAGATCCAACTTCAAAAACACAACTCGATAAGAAAGGCCAACCGAGCACAGAGAAAACTCAGTGAAAAGTCAACCGAGCATAGAGACAACTCAGTGAGAAACCACTAAGACCCATTGGTAAGCACACCATCGAGTAGTTAGAATGACCACTGAGAATTGTCGGTAAAGCAAGACCGAAACAAGTAACTGAGCCCGAGTGGAGAACAAACAAGTCTTCAACCAAGCAAACAAAGTAGTTATCGAGCACTTTACCGAGCAGTCTCCCACAAGATACCGAACCAAAACAAATATATTTTTGGTTGATACAGGATTTCCAAGAACCCAAGATGCTCATGCATCATCAACCTATGGATCCTTGGAATATTCTGAAATGATGTCATTTTTCCAATCTCCAAAAATGTTTTTGATGGTGTTCAATTGGGCTCGTTTGGATAAAGTGTTTACAACTACATTGTTTTCCCCTTTTAAATATTCAATATCAAAGTTTTAATATTGTATTTTGATTATCCACTTCTAATAGTAGTAAATTAGATATTTTTTGCTCATGAATAATCTCAAGCTATTATGATTTTTTTTACATTGAAGTTTTTGAAAACCAAGTAATGTTTTAATTTTGGTCAAGGCATGCATGGCGACCAACATTTATTTATCATAGATAAAATATTAATTTTTTTTCCATGAGATTGCCATTTTCAAATGCTATGGGATGCTTATTCAACATTATAACTACTCCAATTCATTCCCTTGAAGTATCACATTATAGTTAAAATGGCAATTTGAAATCATGAATAACTAGAGTAGGACATGAGCTCATGGCTTACCTTAGTCTTTAAAAGGCTTGTTGAAACACTTTACTCCATTTAAAAGACCCTTTTTGTGTTAGGTCCATAGGTGGTGCGGCTATTTTGGATAATCCATTTACAAAGCATTTGTAGTAAATTACGTGAAAAATATTATCACCTAATTGTGATTGAATAATACGTCTGATTCTCGGTATCCTTTGTTCTTGGTTCTGATAAGCAAATTCACCTTTTTCTGTTCTTGTTCTTGAAAATCTCAATCTGATCCATAGATGTGCTCATTGGATTCATTCATCTTCTCCTCTCTATTCACATCATCAATAATGAATGATTGCATCATCTATTTATAGATGGATTGACTTCATCAAGTTTTGAGCAAAACAATTTTAAATCTAAGATCAGGTTTACAACTTGTACCTAGATCTCCTAGTCTATGTGTTTTAAATTAGTTAGACTAATTAAAGCACTTACATTCATGTTTCTTGTCCCTAAATAAATGGATTTAAAAATAAATAAATATCCTATAAATAGAATAAGATTTCTTTATCAGACATGGAAGTCAGATCCACTTTTTGCGGGCTGCAATTGACTTTCGGTTTCTTTCTGTCGGTTATGCATTGACTGTCCTTCAGTTTTGCTCTGTCAATTTCACTTTAACTATCTTGTCGATATGCACTATATCCTACATGTTAGGTTCCTCTTTATCTTTCTATCATTGCAATTTTGGTTTACACACTAAGTTGCGCCATTGGTTCTCTTTGCACTTAGTCATCTTCGGTGACCTCTTAATATCTAATCTTCAATTTGCTCTGTCCCGTCTTTCAGTGTATGCTTACCAAAAGTGTTGTTTGAATACTAATGGAAAATTAATGTCATCAATCTCCCACTTTGACATTAGTATAAAAATTGATATGTGCAAAATACTAACAAAATGTTAAGTATATACAACATATATAATCCTTAGTCATTTAATGACTCCCCCTATGTATATGCCTGTATATCTGTACATATGATATCTTTCCTTCTACATATGATTTTCTCATATGAATATACATATACATATTTACCATTCGCCCATCTAAATGAATGAATGAATACATATCATTTTCTCTTTTTGTATTTTGTACTCATATCATTTTCCCCCTTTTTTGATATTAAGGGCAAAGGTCTTTCCCTTTAGATCTTATCAAAAATGTGGGAGTGTGAAGACTTCATGTCTTCCATAATTTTCTCCCATTGTTCTTTTAGGTTCTCTAGAGCCATGTGCTCAAGTGTGATCTTGGAGTGCATTTCATAGATGTTGTCTGCTACGGACATCTCGGGAGTTGCTATCAGTTGCCTTGCTGAACTGATGTGTTGTTGGAGCAGTGTAAGGTTCAGTAGAAGTTGAGCTTGGAGCTCGGTTACTTATTCCCTGAAGTGTGTTTCTACCTACCATAGTTCCTGCCTTAACCTTTTTATCTCAATTATCTTCTCATAATGCAATTTAACTGCATTGTCTCCATCAGTGGTTAAGCTATTTGCACTCTTTGCTAGATCTGTATCCAGCTTTGCAATGTTGTCACTATTTTCTTTAGTGAACTTGTCTATTGTGCTCAGTTTTTGTATCAAGGTTATAGCTTCAGATATTATTGGATCTAATTCATTGATGAATTCTGATAGCTTTACCTTGTTTACCGCCACTTCTTGGCTGATGTTCTCAATAAGCTTTTGTTGGTGCTTTAGCTCTGCTCTCTCCTCAAGTTCCTTCTCAACACCAATATTCTGAGTTGTTATTATGTTAGTGAGAGTTTCTAATTGATATAGTATGGATTTTTTTTTATTAATATCAACATCGGGCACAATTTGGTGCAAAATATCTCGTGTTGTCTCCAGTACCATGGAGTCCCTGTGTTGTTTCTTCAGCTTCTCCTATAATGCTTTCCTTTGGCATATTTCTCCATATTCTTGTAATGCTTCAAAGTCAAGTGTAGATGAGTCACACTTTGGTATTTCAATAATTTCATCCAATGTGACTTCCATCTTATTCTTCTTTGATTTATTCTTCTTCTTCTTCTTCTGTGAATCACTAGAATGTAAAACCATTGCCAATTTCTCAGCTTTCTTAGTTGTGCTCGATGAAGTTACCTGTTGTGCTTCTTTTTGCTGGTTGGTGTCGGTTTCAGCTTGTCGGGTGTTTGTAGATGTCTCCAATTCACCTTCACATCATTGGTAGCATGTTTTTCGGTTTCCTCGGGAGTACCATCTTTAGGTTTGTCTCCTTCATCGACGTTATTTACTTCATCTTCCTTTGTTTCTACATTCTTATCTATTGTGTTTGCATCCTTTTCTTTATCTCCTCCAGTAACATTATGAGTGTCGGTTACATTTTGAGTAGCTCTGATGTCTTGCTGACCATCGGTGTTTTCTTTCTTTTCTTCTTCCCCTGCATCCTTGGGAGTATCCTTTTCAGGTGACTTGCTTGATTCTTGCAGGATATTGATAGCTTGTATCAATATTGGCATGTTGCCTAGAATATTTACTTGTGTAGTATCAACTGTTGTGTCCTGCTCATCAATTTTTTCCTTTGCAACAGTGACATCTCCATCTTTATTCACTTCCTCTGCTGGGTCATCGATAATGTCAATGACATTAGTATCCACAATGTTTTCATTTGTGGTATCTGGCCATGATCCATCTGCAACATCTACATTCTTTTTTTCAGTTGTATCATCTTCTTCTTTGTATAACTCAACAGATGTGTCATCTTGAGTTGCCTTGTCAACATCTTGTTGTTGAAGGTCTTTGTCGGAGCTTTTCTCCTCAATAGGTCTATTCATAATTTTACACCATTTCTTATGGCTATCTTTCTCAAGCTCTATAAGCTTTCCTTCAAGAAATTTATATGCTTTCAACTTCAATGAGAACTCCTTTTTGTACTTCTCCATAATTTCATCTATTTCTACCTTCTTTGTTTCAGGTGGCATGAGAGAAACAAGTACTCTTTCTCTTATCTCTTTTTCATTTTTCAAGTCAAATGTCCACTTGGAGTAAAGTTTATCTAATAGTTCTCTTGGTACATGATTGTCTTCAAACTGAATCGGTACATATTTAAACTTATACATTTTTTCTATGATGAAATCCTCTATTTTATTCTGATCTTCTAGGTCTAATTTCAACCATCTTCTAATCTTTGAATCTGTAATAGAGCCAAAATTTGTAATAGATTTGCATATGTCATCAGTAGATTCAGGAGCTTGTACCTTGACACTTTCTACCTCCACAACTTCATCTTGCTCGGTATCTTCAATGTCCTCTCAGGTTCTGATGAATTTCCTTCTTCTTTTGTTTTTCCCTCTCTTCGGTGTGGCAGCTTTCCTCTTGTAAGTACTGACCTTTCCTTTCTTCAAAGGTGGAGTAGAATGGTTTGATGTTTGGATTCTAGTTCTAGAAGCAGCTATTGTCCTTGGCTTCTTAGCTTGTGGAGGAGGTGGTGAATTTGACTCTATTTCCTCGGAGTCATCCTTTTCCTTTGTTTGACCGATAGATAACTGTTCTTTGGTTTCTTCCTCCTATTCAACTTCCTCTTCCTGTTCAGGTTCTTCCTTGGTTGCCGATAGTATCTTCTTGAGATTCTTCACCATCTTGTCCTTCTTCCTAACAATTTTATTAACAACTAGCCCAGATTTTATTCTTGTCTTGGCCTTTTCATATGTTCCAAACTTTGATTGTTTCTTATCCATTGGTTCATTAATCAAGGCATCAATTGCCTTAGTTGAAAGATCAATGTTTATTTCATACTCCAATGGTTGTAACCATGATGTCCTTGGTACATCAGGCTTGATATATGTATTGTCTATATCAACCATGAAGCATATCTCATCTTTATACTTCTCAGTGAGTTGTTCGAGGATTCTTACCCTCTTTTGCATTTGGTCTTTGAATACATTGAAGTATTCATCCATGACTATTTCAAAGTTATCTCCCAGTGTGGCTATGTGCTCACTGATTTGCATGGTGACCGGTTTGATGATGTCCCATTTCACATCTCCTACCAATGGGAATGCTTATTGAAAATAGAAGAAAATACATATTATGAGTGAGCCAAACTTACATGTGTTTGAATTTGCATTCCTGATAGTCTTTAAGTTATCTTTCAACTGATTTAGCAGGATTTTGGATAAGTCTAATTGTGTTCCCTTCTTCACAATTTTTTAGGCTGTGTCTAATTACCCTGATGCTATACTGTTCAATATGCATGCTTGGAAGAATTTGTAGCCTAGAACGCATGCACCAAACTTTATCTCATCATCGATTATTGTGGAAACTTTCAATCCTCTACCATCCCATTTGGCTCCTGTCATCTTCTTGGTCTTGGCCTTGGGTGGATGCTTGAGTGGCTTTACTTTCTTGGCTATGGGGTAACCAGTGACCGCATGGATTACATCTCAGGTTATCACCTTTGGTTCATCAAGCCATAGCTTGTTGTTATGTATTCAGCTTAGCACTAACCAAATCCATTCAGTTTTGAAAACCTTCAGAAACATTAGGGAATCGGTGAGCCCTTTTACTTCTATATGCTTGTGTTCATCTTTTAGGTTTCCATCTTCGTTGCATAGCTTCTTATAAGCTTATTCAACTTTTGAAGTTCCTATCTCTGCAATCTTGCAGTGTATTAAAGATCGAACATCTTCCACGAGTAAAACCCTAGCTGGTATGTGTGAAAATGCTCCAACATCATTGGGTTGTGAAGAAACCTCAGGATGGATCTTTTAGTTAGGTTCCTCACATGCCGAATTCTTTATGAACTTGAAATTATCCTTCTTTGTGTTCTTGGATTTCACGGTTCTTGATGTCGAGGCCATTTTTGAGTATTTAGGGCTTCCTTCAAAATGCGTAAAAATATAGTTGTCGATTATGTAGAACTTACTGTTTGTGCTTGCAAAGATTTCTGAACTACTTTGGAGTGCTGTGTGTCGAGTTGTGGTCGCTCTGTGACTTAGTTTCTTTCTGCTTAAAAGTTTCCTTGGTCGCTTTGCTCTGGTTGTTGTGAACAATGAGTTGTTCCATTGCCCTATTTATAGATGTTGCCCTAAAATGCGTGTCATAAATGCTTACCAACTCCCTGGTGTATAAAGACAGAGTTCATCAACGAAGACTTCATTTTCCTTTGGTGACAATCATAACATTTTGGAGCATTCATTATTCCTTCTTCCTTTACCGATGAGTTTTGGTATCGCAGACAACTTGTTCACTTTTCTTGTTTACTGATGAGGCTTAGTTTACACTTAACAACTTGCTTTCTTATGTTAACCGACGCTTCTCGGTAAGTGTAGGCAGTCTCATCTTTGAGTGTATACCAACGAGTTTTGGTATAGATGCCTGAAAGCATAGTTATCACAGATTTTGACAAGTAATACCATGATGCATCTTTCTTATGCTAATTTGGCATTACATCAACATATATTATGGAACTGATGTAAAATAATAACTTGGATAATGCAATTCTATACTTGTTTTGCTTAGGTAGGGGTGGTGATGTCACCAGATCCATTGGATGCGATGTCACCATTTGCATTTCTCGGTATAGCTTCATCATTGTTTGAATCTTTTCTCCACATTTTATCTCTAGCTCTCCAGATGTCTTCAATGGTGTTTCCATTGGGATATGTTCTTGTCTCTGTCATTCAATCTCTGCAGTCTTTCTTGAGATGACCAACTTTATGACAGTGTAAGCATGCCATTTCGGGGTTAGTCCAGCCTCTATACTTTCTAGTCCACTGTCTCATACAGTTTGTAGCAATGTGACCATATCTTCCACATGGTGTACAATTTTTCCAAGTATTTTAATCCCATACATATTGGTTACCGACCCTCTTTGGTTGATAGGGAGTTTCTTGACCTTTAGGCTTCCATGCTTGTCTTTTCTTTTTCCAGCATTTAAGAGTTGTGTGCCCATTCATTTTGCAAGTAGGACAGTACTTGTTCATGTAGGTTTCCTTCTTTGGTTGTTTCATCTTAGACTTACATTCATATGCTTTATGTCCTTTCTTGTTACATTTATAATAGAATCCTACGAATGAAGATATAGATTTAGAAATACCTTTCATTTTTCCTCTACACACATTTGATGTATGGCCTTTCTTTCCATAGTGATTGCATGTAAGATTTCTTGGTCTTGAATTTGTATAGACATTCTTTGGATCAGTTTGATTTGACGATTCTCCATTCTTGGTAAAACCTAGACCGGTATTGTTGTTGACTCTTCGTTGTCCTTCAAGAAAATCATGCATTCTTTTATTGCTTTCTTCAACTTTCTTGATAATTTCATTATGTTGTTGCTGAATTCTTATTTCATGTTTCAAATTTTCATTCTAATCTCTTAGTTCACTGATAGCTTCTATTCTTTCAATGAGTTCAACATTTATTATATTTGCTTCTTGACTCATAAGAATAATCTGATTTGTAATCTCATGACGATGCTCTGTAAGTCTTTGTATTTCAAACCCTTTTTCTTGTATTTTTTCAGTGATCTTTCTTCTATCATCAATAGCTAGTGTTCTTTCTTGCTCACCTTGTATAGCATTGTTCATGAAATCAATCATCCTTACCATCTATGTTTCTTGACCGATTTGCAGAGATTTAACTTGTCCAGCTAGATGTAGATTGATTTCTGTTAGGCTTGTGATGCTTTCTTCTGATGTATCTGATGCTTTGCTTGTAGTTGATCCTAAAGACTCAAATAAATCTGGTATCTCTTCCTCATGATAATTTGTCTCATTACAGTGAGATTCTATATTCTTTCTTTCATCTAGCAGCTGTCTCATATTGATTCTAGTTTCTTTATACTGTTCATAGAACATCTGAATTTCAAGCTTCTTATTCTCAATATTTTTTATCAAGTCTGTACTTCTCCATTGTATGATCTTTTCTCTTAAGCCTTAAAGCTTTCCAAGAATAGACTTAGCTTTGATACCAATTGTTGGGATTAATGGGAAGTATGTACTGAGAGGGGAGGGGTGAATCAGTACCTCTAAATTTTTTGTATCCTTTAATCAATTAACCTTTGTAATCAATTGTATATCCATTCAATCTGATCTATACTATCTTGATGTGAGTTATATCAATTCATAACATTAACATACATGTGAACATTAATATAAACATTCATGAAAGTAATTTGACACATAACACAAGATATGATATCGCAGAAAACTCCTGTTAGGAAGTAAAAAATGCGGTGGGGATGACACCCACAAAATCTTCACTATCTGTAGATTGGAAGGGGCCGGTTAAGGATTACAATTTTGATCACTTCTAATGATCTACCCTGTTAAGAGTATCAGTGGAGACTTGTTAAATTCTACTCTTTTAAGATCTTTAGCAACACTGTTGAGTGTGCACTCGGTTAAGAGATTTGTTGTTGGACCGTTAAATCCACCTTCCTTGAAAGGATTTTTACACTTTGCTCCACTTGTTATAATGATATAAAATTACAAATTGACCTGGTAAATGCAATCTCCTATTGCTGATACAGATCCAATTTATTTTACATGAAAAATATTATCACCTAATTGTGATTGAATAATACCTCTGATTCTCGGTATCCTCTGTTCTTGGTTCTGATAACCAAATTCACCTTTTGCTATTCTTGTTCTTGAAACTCTCAATCTAATCCATAGATGTGCTCGTTGGCTTCATTCATCTTCTCCTCTCTATTCAAATCATCAATAATGAATGATTGCATCATCTATTTATAGATGGATTGAATTCATCAAGTTTTGAGAAAAACAATGTTAACTCTAAGATCAGGTTTACAACTTGTACCTAGATCTCCTAGTCTCTGTGTTTTAAATCAGTTAGAATAATTAAAGAACTTACATTCACATTTCTTTTCCCTAAAGAAATGGATTTAAAATAAATAAATATCCTATAAATAGAATAAGATTGCTTTATCTGACATGGAAGTCAGATCCACTTTTTGTGGGCTGCAACTGACTTTCAGTTTCTGTTTGTTGGTTATGCACCGACTGTCCTTCGGTTTTGTTCTATCAGTTGCACTTTAACTATATTTTTGTTCTGCATTGTATCCTTCATTTTTGGTTCCTCTTTATCTTCTTTCATTGTATTTTTGGTTTACACACTAAGTTGTGTCGTCGGTTCTCTTTGCACTTAGTCATCTTCGGTGATCTCTTAATATCTAATCTTCAGTTTGCTCTATCCTGTCTTTTGGTGTATGCTTACCGAAAGTGTTGTTTGCATACTAATGAAAAATTAATGTCATCATATAGTTGCTAGCAATAATAATAAAAAACTTTGGTTTGATTTTGTCGTGCATATACATATCTCTTGTCATTTTTCCTTTGAAGTGCTTTAATTCTTTATGATTTAGAAATTTATTTTGAAATGATCACAAAGAATTAAAATATCATAGCATAAGTCTTTATTGTCACATATAGAATGATAATAAAGTAGGGGATACCTTTCCGAGAACATGCAAAAATGGAAATTCAAAAACCCTGCAAGGACTCTAGCTTTAACAAACAAATGGGGGTTAGCATAGAAACAAGCTAAAACCATTGTAAAATTAGAAAATATTATGATCGATGATGGTAATCATGAAGAGCCTACTTCAACTAACAAGGATCTCTAAGAAGGACACCAGAAACAAGGACTTGCACATGAGCTCTTATTAAAACTAAACACACAACACACAAAGCAAAATAAAAACTAACTATTTACACTAACTGAGACTAACCCTTTTCTAAAAGAAACCATTATCAGAGCCTAGAAAGTAGCTACCCTTGCGACCCAATTTTTTCCTTTTCTTTAATGGATCTAAAAATTTGTGGTAAAAGAGAGGAAACACATGTACTTCCCTTTCTCGATGTGATGCGTCAGATGTGACAAAACTATGACCTAAGCTGGGCTTTTTCTCTGACATCATAGGAGATGACAACTCGACCTCTTTGACAAGACCCTCCTCATGTTCTATAAAAACATGACCCAGGGTAACATGCTAATTTTTTATAAAGATAAATGCCTTATGGGACATCCTCTTGATAGTATTAGGTCAAAGTGATCAACCTAGACTGTATTATTGTGCTCCACGATGATTGTTTCTTGTTGGTTCTAAACTAGCCCACCTTTCTTTCGGGAAGAGATAGATTCTTGCGCTTGATATTCATATTGCTCATGAACCTTTGTAGCATATTTGGTATGTTGTGTGCCTCCACATATCTCTTCTACAACTCATAGTATTTTGATAAATGAGAAAATGACTTGATATCTAGGGATGAGCAAAAAATTTCCAGCTCGTCCTGAAAACCTTTTTCATCATCAAATTCTTCCTTCCTAACTGCAATAGTACACATAGGTTGAGAGATGTCCTTATGCAATAAACCCACTAACTCTTGTAAATATTCAACAATCAAATTTTGTCTCTCCAAAGAAAAATCAACTTCATTACTCTCTACTTCCTTTACAAATGAGGGAAGTTCTTCAAATAAGAGAATTGGTTCCTCTTCAATTTATTCATTTTCCATCTCCAAGGGGGTTTGAACATATAAACCTTCATCAATGTCCTTTTGCAAAATTTCCTCATCATCCTCCTCATTAGATTCTTCTTGCTCTGGCCCTTGCTCTAGAGAGGGTTTCCTGAAGCTCAAGATATCATACCTAGGGGAAGGAACTGATTGGTTTTCTATTTTTATATTTTAACTAATAAAAGCTTCACTAGTTGTTCCTTTTCATCTATTTGTTTGGAAAGTTCATCCGCAAAATGTCTTTTTCATTGGGCTTCCACTTCCTCTTCCCAAAGCTCTTGTTGCCTTTGGGCCATATTTATTTCATTCACATAGTTTTCAAAATCCAACAACATGGATTTGAGCTCACTGATACCATTTGGGGATGTTAGGGCCGATGGAGCAACTAGAGGGTAAGGATGGGCGTATTGAACATGATAGTTGTTTGTTTCCATAGAAGCATTATGGCCATAAATGAGCTATGGATAATGTAGGTATTGGTACTGGGGAGGCCGAGGGGACACATTTTGATAATACAAGACATGATCAAAGGCATATGTATGAAATGGGTCCATTTGTTAGAGATTCATAGAATTTTTTTTTAAAAAAAATTGGAGATCACACAAAATCAGAAATGATCTTGTAAATACTAGCACTAGGAATGCTTAAACCAACGGGTTTTCCCCAATAGATTCGCCATGGAATTTTAGTTACAAATACTTATGAAAGTTGATAACATGTAGAATAACACCCAAATTCACGTTGAATAATGACGGACTAGCTACCAACGACCTAAGTAGATGAGTAGTGTTTTGGTCTCACAAGGCGTGCCACAAAACTATTAATCCCTAATCAAGCTCTTACCTTAGGTAGGGCAGTTTGGAAGCTTCACATGGGTGGGACAAATTGCGCCCTGTGAAATGACCTCCAGAATTCTAGAAGTCAGATCTTTATTATGTGTTGGGGAAAGAGGGAAGAAGAAGCCTAAAAATTTCAAAGTGAGATTCTAAGCTTTTGGAACACTTTAAACCCAAAATGCAAAAGTTATTTCAGTGGATGAAACATCAAGGCAACTTTAAAACCTATAGATCCTAGGAACAATTACATAAATGTAATAATACCATAAGCACATGACATACAGTGAACCATGCATTGCACTCACAAAACAGAGAAGCCTAAGGCATAATCTATTTAACAAAGCTCAAACACAAATGCACTAAAGTCTGAGACCACATCTAACTAGCACAAAAACATTCATGAGCACTAAAACCCCAAAATCAAAGGGATGAAAGCATGATTAATTTGTATTAAGAATTCGAGTTTCCCATTACATTTTAAGGCATACAATTTTTTTTTATAAAGAAATCCCTGTAAGAGTCTTGTTTTATTTGTCCAAATTTAGGTCTAAAGTCTCTCTTTTTGATTCCAAATATTATTCCCCCTTTTTCCTTATAACAACTCACCCTTTTAAAGGCTAAGGCATGATCTCATTCTCTAAAACATGAAGCGGTTAGAATAAAATTATATGTGCCACACTCTGTGCTATCAAGAGAGATTGATTTTCATCGCTAATACAAGAAACTCAAATCTAGCACACCCTGATCTGCTAGTATAAATGAATCACTCATCATGCTCTACAACCACCATTGCTTGGAGATCAATGTAACAATTTTTTGAAAATTGCATTAAATGAAAGCTTGAGAATATACGGACACATGTGGGAATCAAGCATGCGGGTGTGGGGTGCAAGTATGATTTAAGTTTGACTGAGAAGAACACATGGCCTTCAAGCACTAACTTCCCATAGAAAGAGAAAAGGAACTCCACAAAGTCTCGTGAGAGTGCCACACGACACAGACCACAAGGGCTACTGGCGGGACATGTCGCGTATAGGCATGAAGTTTCCTTTGAAACAAAAGATGGATTCCTTTAGACATTTTTGAGAGATCCATGTGTAACCTTCCTGTATTATGATGCAACGCTCGGTCCCACTAACAAATCATCACCGTGATCATGCTCAGGACTGATACGTGACAGACAAGAGTGACATGCAGCGACAAGGGAAGGGAACTTGATCCAAAATAATGCCATGCTGACAAGTGGTGAGCGCACGAAGCTTTCAAAAAAGGTCATTGTAAAGAGAAAAAGGAAACATAAGCAAGATACTCTGTCTTTGCGGGTTAGTGAATTTATGATTCACATTAATATTATTATTTTTTCACAATCCATATTAATGTTACATTATAGCTTTTTGATTTGATTGTGTAACAATTTTTACATCAACATTTTGGATCACACTTAATCATCCATCATCAATATGAAAAGAGAATGTCAATCTCTCTTGACCTTCTTTTTCACATTGAATCTACCACTACACAAAATGAAATGTAGACCTTGGAAAGTGTCTTTGGCTAGTAAAATGGGTTAAGAGGTCATCAGTTAGAGAATGAATTCATGGGGTTGAGTCTAACTAATTTTCCTATAGACAAGAATTTTTCACAAAACTCAAACCTATAAGACTTTAATTAGAATAGTGTGGAATCAATAAATATGATAAAAAGTTGATCTTGAGAATTCTTTATAAGCTTGGTACAAACTATTCAATTTTTATTTCTACATTTTATGCTACAAAGTTTGCCTTAGGTTCCACATACAAAATTCCTTCTCTAGATGAATTTTTGTATAACTCAGTAGGGTGTAGGACAAATTGGTTCTAATGGGTACACTTTAACACTCTAAGTCACATGCCTTAGTTGTAAATCAAGGCAAGAAAGAATAGAAATGGTCTAGAAAACAAGATAATAAACAAAAGAACCAAAGAGAGAAGAAGAAATATCAGAAATATGATACTTCAAAAGCAACCTCTTGAAGTTGCTAAACTTTTCCATTTCAACGGGTCATATATTTCGCTCGCGAGCTCCATTTTTAAAAAAATGAAAAAGCATTTGAAAAGTATTAAAGAGTAATGCATAGATACAAGGTTTTTTTTTCAAAATTCTGTATCAAAATTTGTAATTTTGGCCATTATAGGCCTAGAAAGCATTGTAATCCAAAAAAATCCTTGTAAGCACACTAATTACAAAGTACTAATCTTGTAATTTTTTCCTTGGGGAGGTAATTTTTGAGACTAGTGGAAATAAGGAGTGTCTTGTGTGTCTTCCTTCTCCCACCTTTATTTCTTCTTTGCAATCTTCTTTTCTACTTGCATGGATGCATCTACAGTTCTTATTTTAGCACCAATAAAACTATTTTAAATGGATATATAAGATGATAATATATCGATATCACTGTGTTACAATGAGACTCAAAAGTAAACCTAAAGATTAGGCAAAAAAGATAAACTAGTTTAAAAATGTGATGACATCTTGTTACTCTATGTGTGTTAGTCTCTCTTGACCTTATTTTTAATTAAATATACCATTACACCAAATGGAGTTTAGACCACCTTAGAAGTCTCTTTGATAAGAAAGATGAATTAAGATGTCATTAGTTGGAGAATGAGCTCATGGGGTTGAGTCAAACCAAATTTGACACTATACAAGACTTCTTTAGAAAATTCAAATCTATGAGATGAAAACTGGAACAATGAGGAATCAAGAAAGATGATAAGAAACTAACCTTGAGCATTCTTTCTAAGCTTGGTCCAAAATATTCAATTTTTGTTTCTACATTCTATGCTACAAAATGTTGTTGGAATACCAAACCATTGAGAGGGGAGGTGAATCAGTGGTTTCTAAAATTACACATAAAAATGACCAAACACCTTAATCTCTATGACTTGTCACAAGTTACTGATTTATTTATTCCCTTAAATAAAATAGATTATATCAAATCATTGGTTTATTTAATAACGACATTAAGAGACATACAAAATAGAAGAATCATATAGATATGAGACAAAACACAAGGATTTGAATGGAACCCCCATAGAGGGTGAAGAGATATTATAAATGACATTTTTATTTAGTCTCACTAACAAAAAATATCATTGATTAAAAGTATGCCTCACTGGAAAAATATTTCTTAATCAATCCCTCACTAGGAACCTCATTGGCTACATTTAGAGAACCTACCCCTACACCCAATTCTAAGAAAGAATAATCAAACCATAGAGGGTTTCTCTGTATCACTTCATATCATTAAGTTCATTGCTCTTTCTGACAATGACCAATTTGAAATTTCACAAACTTTTTATGTCCATTCAAATAAAAACAAAGTAATACTTCACCATTCACACAATAGACTTTGTTTTATTGTATCATCTCTTCAATACCAAGTTCACAATAGAAGACTTAAAAACATCATACAACTTTACAATTATTTTGTATACATTATATTACATTATTATTATTGTAACTACAAATATACTGAATAAAAACTACATACATCACTTTAAAATCTTACCCTCACAATCAAACTCTTTGCAAAGAATAATCTCTGTTCTTCTTGGTCACAAATCACAAAGCCTTTGTTATAACGTATTCATTTATTTTGGTGGTTAATTGATAAAGTCTCGATTCTTTAGCAACAAATTCAAGATATCCTATTGTTTTCATTATGTCATATCCAATAAATCTTATATTGAAATTTCATTCTTTTTCCCGATATAATTGCATGACAAAGCCGATAGTTATATAAAAAAACTAATTGTTTAACTTCAACCAGGGTAGTTAACCATTGGAGTTCAAAAAATCAACTCTTACCCACCTATGAGTGAAAGTTTTAGAAATTATATACAAACTAAATCATCAGTTTGACTTAAATATATTAACACTTTATTTATATGGTTTAAACTTTATTGTTGCACTATTGGATATGAATATAAAGCTTCTACCACATACTGACCTACTCCTATCATCAAGGTGATAGTAATAAAAAACTTGCACTATATGCTCTTGATTCCATATTTAACAAACATGTCTATATCATAACTTCAAGAGGGAATAATAAGAAGTGGGCGATGCATCTTTTATTCAATCCTCAAATTCTCACTCTCAATAAGAATGTTCCATGGCCATATCAACCAAAAATATTGCACAAACAAAACATAAACATCTGCATTCACCTTTGTTAATAATATCACTTTTTTTTTATATATTGGTGACATTACTATTGACATCAATGATAAATAAATGCCAAAAAAATTCCCCTTTGGTATTGATGTCAACCTCTTCGGTAATTGCACTTTCCTCCACTTGGATGAATACATTAGAATGCAAAAATATTCTTCATCACATCTTGCTCCAACAACCACCAATCTGCACAATTATCAACTATCAAAATGATACAAATACAATCTGCAACTGAAGGAATCATACTGATCCTTATCACTATTTTTCTACACATCAATAGTGTTTGACACTATCAAAAAACTTTCCTCTCTTCACAACCACACACATCGAAAGTGTTCTGTCAACAAACTTTCATCTCTTCACAACCACAAGTTTTTTGTTCTAAAATATGTTGTTCTCATGACCAACCAATTTATGGAGTCGTCTCCCCCTTTGACATTAATGAAAATGGGGAGAATAAAGAGATTTCAGGGAACAAGAAAGAATAGACAATAACTCCCCCTGGAATCAATCCAATGGTAGCTGAATTAGTGAATAGAGGAGAAAAGCAAAACCCCCAACCTCTGTCTTAGACTTTCTAAGACTTGTCATGATAAAGGCTTGGTAAATATATCAACTAGCTGATCTAAAGTGGAAACATAATCTAAAACAAATGTATTGGCCAACACTAGATGCCTCAAGAAGTGATACCTTATATCTATGTGCTTTGGTCTTGAATGCATAATCATGTTTTTTGAAATATTAATGGCACTTGTGTTGTTAAACAAGATGGAAACTAGTTTAGAAACATGTACAAGTTTCATATCTAAAAGTTTTTAAACCATCGAAAGAACTTGGGTACAACATGAAGCAGATACTATGCACTATGCCTCTATTGTTGACAAAGATACAAACTATTTCTTCTTGTTATTCCAACATAATAATCTTCCACCCAAGAAGAATGTTGTTCCACTAGTGGTCTTCCTTTCATCCAAGCATCCTGCTCAATCTGCATCAATATAGGTTTTTAAAGGAAAATTGTTATGCCTAGGACACCATATACCATAGTCCAAAGTCCCTTTGATATATCTAAAAATTCTCTTAACAACATTTACATGAAACTCTTTGTGAAAGGACTAAAATATTACAACTAGACATATTGCCTACATGATATCAGGCCTAGATGTTGTGAGATATAAAAAAATTCCTATTATTGATCTATATCTAGTTTGATTAGTATCAGACAAATCATCAACCTTACTTAACTTGATGCCTATTACCATTTGTGTACTCACTGGTTTGCATTCATCCATTTAAAATATTTTCAACATCTCTTTAGCCTATTTCGTTTGTGATAGAAATATACCTTTTTCAAACTGGGAGAAATACAATCCAAGGGAGAAAGACAACTCTCCAAGCATAGACATTTGAAATTTAGATTTCAAGAGATTAGAATTTGTTTTACACATATCATCACTATTGCCTCCAAATATGATGTCATCTACATAAACTTCAACAACTAGAATATTGTCACCTTGCATTCTGAAATATAAATTGTTGTTCACACCTCCTCTTGTAAATCCTTGTGCTAACAAGTATTTATCCAATCTTGAGTACCATGCTTTAGGTGCTTGTTTCAACCCATACAGTTCCCTTTTTAGCCTATAGACACAATCTAGATTCTTTTCACATATGAAACAGTTAGGCTTCTCCATATAAAAATCTTCATCACTATATATCCATTTAGAAAAGTTGTCTTAACATCCATTTGGTAAATTCTAAAATTCTTATAAACTGAAAATGTCAAGAAAATTCTAATTTCTTCAAGCTTATCCATGAGAGAAAATGTCTCACCAAAGCCTATGACCTCAACTTGACAATATCCCTTACAAACAAGCCTAGCTTTTTTTTGTACAATCTTACCATCTTCATCTAGCTTGTTTCTAAACACTCATTTTTCCCCAATGACATTCTTAACTTTAGGTCTAAGAACTAGTTCCCAAGTCTTGTTCTTTTCAATCTTACTTAGTTCATCCTTTATGGCACTAATCAAACATTCATATTTGTTGGCCTCAATATAAATTTTGGTTTCTATTTCTAAAAGTATACAAAAAGTTGCTTTCTCATTGTATTTTGTTGTTCTCTTTCTTGATTGAACACTTGCTTCTTTGTCTCCAATTATTTTCTCTTAAGGGTAGTACTTTGTCAATATTTTTGAACGAGTTCCATGGTGTCCAAAGGTTTATTTTTTTATTTTTTATAATTCATTTTCTGTAACTTCTTCTTTGGAAGTTTCCTTTTCAACTTCAAAATATGGTTTAGAATATTCATCAATGTTTGCAACACTATTGTTGTCAATCAAAAATTTCTCATCTACCTTAACATGATAAATTTCAACAATTCTTTTTAGCTTTATATTGTAACACTTGTATGCTTTACTATGGGTAGAATAACCAAGAAAGTTACCTTTATCACTCCTAGATTCAAAACTACCCAAATTGCCTTCATCTCTTTTAATGAAACATCTACTACCAAATGTTTTGAAGTACTTGACTGAGGTTGACTCACCATTCCAAAGTTCATAATGAGTACATTTAGGTTTGAACCTTAATTGAGCTCTATTCAGAGTGTATACTTTTGTATGAACAACTTCCTTCCCATACATATTTGATAGTTTGGCTTCATCAAGCAAGATTCTATCCATCTCATGCACCATCATGTTCTTCTTTTCCACCACTCCATTCTATTCGGGTGTCCTTCCAACAACATATTGTCTTTTGATTCCATGTTTCTCACAATATATTTAAAAATATTCTGAGGTAAACTCTCCACCCTTATCTGAAATTTTATATTTAATCTTGAGATCTGATTCTTTTTCAACCATTTTCTTAAACACTTTGAACAAGTCAAATTATTTTGACTTGTTTTTTAGGAAAGTTACCCAAACCATTCTTGTATATGTTGGCAATTTGACTCCCAGGGAGTATATGGCTTATTTTGTGTTGTCATTATGGAAACAAAGTCATATGAAGTTTTGACAGTAAACTATGAAGTGAAAATTGACAAAGTGTAGAAGGCATAACAAAATAGTGACTTGCAGTCGATTAGAGCATCAGCGCACGTGCGTATGAGCACATCAGGATATGCACATTTAGACTTAAGCTCTATGTCATTTTTTTATGCTTATCCTATACACGCATGGTACAGAATGTCAGTACAGACAAGTTACAGAAAGAACAAGTACACTAGCAGTTCAAAATACAGAGTATGAAGCCAACTTCATGTTTTTGATTACCGTGTAATATTTTGTTATGTAAAGGATAAGCGCCTATTTTAATAAGTTTGTAATCATGTATTAAATATTATTGTAAACACGCTTAAGCCAATCTGTTTGGAAGCATTATGTAGGTTGTTTTTGGGCCGACTAAGGTCTTGTTTATAGTCGTGTCTATGCCTGTGTCTATTCAGGCATAAACATATATATATGCAATGTAGAGATATATTTGGAGTGTCAAAGAAATAGTTAGAGAAGATATATAGTAGAGAAATATGAAGATATCAGTATGAGATAAAGCCCTTAAAGAAGATAAGAGCATCAGCACATAACTGGAACTGATTAGACATCTGTGTCACATACAACAGTCCACTCTTGGATATAGTGCATATCTATTCTCAGGAGGTTGTAGCCTTCTTTCTCATTGAGTAGTGAGCTCTTGGATGGTGAGTCCTCACCCCTAATAGGGTTGTTTGTAAAAGACTCCTAACAGGGTTAGGCCTTTAACTAGGTCATTGTACTTGCATTGCAAAGACTGCTCCTAATAGGGCAAAGAAACTTTAATAGGTTCATTATACTAGTGCAATATTTGTGGGTACTAATTCCCACCGGGATTTTCCTCTAATTAAGGTTTCCCCATAATCATATTATGTGTTATATGATCTTTTGTTAAGATTAAATGATATCTAATTGATTTATGTTTAAAGTGCTAAAATTGAATAATTAGCTAAACACTGATTCACCCCCCCTCTTAGTGTTACTAACAATTGATATCAGAGCTCTGGTCCTCTGAAAGAAAATTTTAACCACTTGAGGAGATCATGGATTCAACATAAGTCAAACATCTAAAAAAGAATCTTGAAGCATCCCTTGAAGATCTAGACAAATATGAGAAAGAAAATGAGGAACTTAAGCTAAAAGTTGATGGCTCAAAAATGCTTATCAAGAAACTAAGAAAAGATCTGAAAGATTGCTCTACGAATGATTTGGGGAAAATGGTCAAGAAATTGAATGAAGAAAACTTATCTTTAAAGGATAAGATAGAAAAATTGAATGATCAATTAATTGATAGCCTAACAACTATTGAAGAGAAGAACAAAGAAAATAAACAGTTAGATGAAGAACTCATTCAAGCCAATATGAAAATCTTGGAATTGGAAAACATTAAGAATAAGATTGAATCTGAATTATCAGGAGCAAAAGACAAGATTGAAAAACTACACACAAGTTCTGATCTAATTCAATCACATCTTTATGCACAAAAACTAAAAGGTGATACCACTGGTATGGGATACAGTCTAGCTCAAATTGAGATCAACTCATTACAAGAAAGAAAGAAAGCTCAAACAGAATATTCAAAAGAAAAGAAAATTGATATTCATCAAGAGACCAAAGCAGAACCACCAAAAGATAAACACAAGGAAGTCAACCATACTTGCCATGCCTGTAAAAAACATGGACACTTGGCAAGAGATTGTAAGAATGAAAGACCCCTCAATGGTTATTGTTACCCCTGCAATAAGTTTGGTCATAGGGCTATTCATTACAGAAAAAATCAAAGAAATCAGCCACAACTGAACCAAAGGAATCAAACTCAATTCAATCAGAGAAATCAACCTCAAAGAAACTTGCAGAACATTACAT
>MU226419.1:957229-1018697 GCA_018584345.1 Thuja plicata | reverse complement strand
CTTTGTTTGAAGAATCAGGAGAAGTTAAGTTTGTGGAAGCTAAAGCTAACTCAGATAAAATATGGGTCAAAGTAAAGAAGGATAATGAAGAGAACAAGGTAGTAGATGCATCCTCAATGGATGCACCATCTACTTCTGGATAGTTGACCCTCATGGTCTTAGGGGGGAGCTATTCTAGCTCTGAACCCCTGTGTGGCTGGTATACTCACCTCTGAGTATGCGCCTATGGATTCATGCATGTGATCACGAATTAAGGTTGTATGCATTCACGCATTTCCTTTACTTTGTTCAGAACAAAGTTTGAAATTCTCTCTGTAAACCGCTTTATGACAACGAGCATTAAATGTAATTAATCTTTATATAAATTGGCAAATGATCTTAAAAGGCTCACTTTGCATTTGAGATTGAAGAATTCAAAAAGAAGATAAGCATCAAGCATCAAAGCACTACAACTTAAAGGATTAGTTGGTTTGTGAATGGATTAACGATTGGAACGGATCCCTAGCAGTCGCGTCATTTCAGAATCATCGTGAAACCCTACTCAACCAAGTTGCAAGTAAGTATGGCAACCCCTGTTATATTCGACATTGATGAAAGGAAGAGATTTGTCTTTAAGAAGCATCCATTCAAGTCCATACTAGATTATGTCGAAGGAGCATTCTCTAGGACTCCGCTTGGAGTCATACATGTAGAAGACATCCACGCATATGTTTATTGCAAAAAGGAAATAGTTGGAGATGACAACATTGCATCTCTCATGGGTTCTATGATGAAACCAGACTATACATTCAAGGATGAATACACACATCTCACTGATAACCCTATCTTTGAGTATTCCAATGCGCACGAGTTCTATGAGCCAAAATGGGTGAAGATATTACTGAGCAGGATACATGATGATCTATACTAGATAGGTGAGGTTCCTATCTGCATCACTGTAGATCTAATTCATGAGATGAATAGACTTCCTAAGACTGGACCAACTCTTCCTATTGGCAAGGATATTAAGAAGCAGGTTGAATGAGTCTGCTTATCTAGAAGTGATAGGTGTGACATGACTGTTGATACCATTAAGGAGAAAGACATCAAACTACTAACTATGATACTTGGATACAAGTTTCAACAAGCAAGCAGAATGAATAGTGTGTTCACAACAATAGTTCTGGTAGCAATAAGGATAGTGAGAAATAAAACTTAGTACAATCTCTATGAATTATTGTGCGCATAGCTGATAGAGAATATCAAATCCATTAAGCATGACAAGAGCAAGATATTCAGGTTTGGCTCTTTGATCATCTATTTGTACTTCCACATTGTTGGTAAAGTTACAAATCTTTACCTAGATAGGAGCAAGCCCACTATGTCTCAGACATCACTAAAAGCTACATCAGAGAGTAGTGCAAAGGATTCTATGGACATGGATATAAAAATTTTTAGGATCAAGATGCAGAAGAGGTTCATGATACCTGAGACAATAGTTGAGAAGTACAAAGACACCATATGCTTCATGGTGGAGATTGACTGTACTTGCATGGAGGTAGTTGATCCTAGAACAAAATGGATTCACTCTCTTGTTTATGAAGTTGAAGAACATGTTTTGGAAGGTTATGCACGAGTCCTCCTATTTGCGCCCAAGGATCCCAATGAACCTAGATGGGGTACTTACAGAGAAAAGACAAATCAAGTTGATTCTATCTTATACAGTGCTAACAACAAAAGGAAGGCATCAAGGATTACCTAAAATATCCTAAAAGTTCATGGTGTTACACAAGAAGATCTTGACAGAGCCAGAGAAGATAAGTTAGCAAAAGAACTTGAGAAAAATCCTACAAAAGTGAAAATGGAAAAGACTGATGATATGCCTAAAAGGAAAAAGAAGAAATAAAATGTAGACACATCTGCACCATCAACCACCATTGATATGGAATCCTCTCCACCTTCTATACCAAGTAAGAATTCTAGAGGAAGGAAGCAAGCGCCCACTAGTCATCCATCCTCAAGAACTACAAGGAGCAAGGTAAAGAACACACAAGCTCCTCCTAAGGTAGGTTTCAGACCTAGTCTTAATGTCTTAAAGAACATGATTGTCAATGAAGGGAGACTAGATACAATTACAAAGGTTTATGACAAGTATCAAGAGATAGATAAGTCTGAGATACATTCTATGCTCATCTCTCACATGATCAAGTTTAAAAAGTCAGTTCTAGAACTCAAAACAGTGATACCAGACAAGCTATGGAACATTCTAGAGATAATAAAAATGCATGCAATCGAGGAAGATATGAGGATTAGAGAAGAAACATTGGATAATCTTCTTCCTATTTGCACACATGATGAGAAGGCAATTCTATTAGATTTAGTAAAGCCTCATCTCAGAACAAAGACAAGGACTCTTCATATTATGAACAAAGAGTATGAGTTAGTTGGGAAAGAGATTGAAAAATCTTTTGCACAAGTGTTTATGGATAGACATATGTATCCATCAACGACGCCTACAACAAAGGTAACTCCAGTTCCTCCCAAATAGGTTACAAAACCTATGATACATAATGCACCTAAGACAGGTCCACAGGTTTCAGTGCCCTCAGTTTCAATAACTTATGATACAACAAAAGATTCAGGGGATACTATAGTGATTGATAATATCAAGATATCCATGAAAACTTCTGATAATGATATGGACAAAGTTGATAAAGCATTTGTAAGAACTAAAGAAACAAAGGAGGTATGCACTGATGACACATCTTTACAGCAAGATGAAGTCCCCAACAATCAAACTAATGAGATACCATCTATGGAAATCCCAGTAAAAAGTGAATGCATGGATACTAGTTAGAATACTATATTCACACCATACATTCAACCATCAAACTCATTATTGTCAAGTTTAACTCCTGACTCAGCAAGTCTGGATGCATGGGGAGAAGAAGACCTGATCAAGATCAGTGTCCTAGCCATGGAAAAAGCCAAAGAGAAACAAGTTATGAGAAACCCTCTCTTCTTGGAATCAGTAAACATTTTGAATGACCTAGTGCCTGCAGACAAGAAAGTAGAAAAAATTCAATCAGTTGATGATGTAGACAACATCCTAACAAGCTTCAAAGCACATTTTACAAGCTTAGTAGACTCAGCCATGAGAATTGCAGAAGATGAGTACAAAAAGGAAAGATTAAATGAATTGGTAAAGAACTTTACCTTGGATCTAAACTCATTAAATATTGGTCAGTCTATGTTGAAAGAATTGGCAGCAAAAGGCATGAAGGTTATAGCAAATTGCATGGACAGATGCAAAATCACCTCTGAACACATCAAAAAGATAGAGGAGGCAGATATCTTGGTTGACAATGGTAGAAAATCAGTTGAAACATCCATGCAAGACATGAACATCTGCAACAATGTCTATCAAGGTCAACTGGACAAGATAGAAAAAGCTAAAATGGAGATTAGTAAGATAAGGATCAGGCAGACTCAATTGAGAAATGCACTTGCGCCCTCCTTAGTAGTTCTGGATGAGAACATAAAATAGATTGATGCAACCATTGCTACCTATGATCAATGACCCATCATGGATTTGACAAATACGGAAAAGCTTACATATGCCTTATGCGCCCATCTCCAAACAATTGATGCACTAAAGGCATTTTGGCAGCAAGAGATGAAGAATCTGCAGATAGCCTATCCAGATGTATACATGGAGTAAGTATTTAAAGACTTACAATTTTGACACCTTTGTCATTAATTTCAAAGGGGGAGTAATGCATGTATGAGGAGAAGTTTATAAATTTGCAAAGAAATATATAGTATATGTTAAGAGAAGAAAATATACAGTTTTTTGATGTTAGTCTATTTTGAGCAACTTAGTCACATTCCTTTGTTTCCATTAATGAAAAAGGGGGAGATTGTTGGAAAGTTGACTCCTAGGGAGTATATGGATTATTTTGTGTTTTCATTATGGCAACAAAGACATATGAAGTTTTGATAGTAAACTATGAAGTGAAAATTGACTAAGTGTAGAAGACAGAATAGAACAGTGACTTGCAGTCGATCAAAGCATCAATGCACGTGCGTACGACCACATTAGGATATGCGCATTCAAGATTAAGCTCTATGGTATGTTTTTATGCTTATCCTATACACGCATGGTACAGAATGTCAGTACAGACAAGTTACAGAAAGAACAAGTACACTAGCAGTTCAGAATACAGAGTATGAAGCCGACTTCATATTTTTGATTAGCATGTAATATTTTGTTATGTAAAGGCTAAGAACCTATTGTAATAAGTTTGTAATCATGTATTAAACATTATTTTAAACATGCTTAAGCCAATCTATTTGGAAGCATTGTGTAGGTTGTTTTTGGGCCGACGGAGGTCTTGTTTATAGTCGCGTCTATTCAGGCATAAACATATATATATGCAATATAAAGATATATTTGGAGTGTCGAAGAAATAGCTAGAGAAGATATATAGAAGAGAAATATGATGATATCAGTATGAGATAAATCCCTTAAAGAAGATAAGAGCATAAGCACATAACTGGAACTAATCAGACATCTGTGTCACATACAATAGCGCACTCTTGGATATAGTGCATATCTATTCTCAGGAGGTTGTAGCCTTCTTTCTCATTGAGCAGTGAGCTCTTGGATAGTGAGTCCTCACCCCTAACAAGGTTGTTTGTAAAAGACTCCTAACAGGGCCAGGCCTTTAACCAGGTTATTGTACTTGCATTGTAAAGACTGCTCCTAACAGGGCAAAGGAACTTTAACAGGTCATTATACTAGTGCAATATTTGTGGGTACTAATTCCCACCGGGGTTTTCCTCTAATCAAGGTTTCCTCGTAATCATATTATGTGTTATGTTATCTTGTGTTAAGCTTCAAATGATATCTAATTGATTTATGTTTAAAGCGCTAAAATTGAATAATTAGCTAAACACTGATTCACCCCCCCCTCTCAGTGTTTCTAACAGTATAATCATAAAAAAATATCATAAAATAATTTTCTCCACTAATAGCCTTTGTCCTAGTTGACCGACATAAATCAATGTGTACAAGCTATAATGGTTTAGTAGAAGAATGTTCTTTTAAAGAAAAAACAATTGTTCTTTTAAATCAAAAATAGCTCTAGTTTTCTTACCATATTGACACTCCTTGAAAATGTTGCTCTTTGGCTTGTGAATAAGTGGCATTCCTCTCATTTTGAAGTTTACTTATTTTGATTAGATTATCAAAATTAAAATGACCAAGCCTTTTATGTCACTTCCAACTCTCTTCCACTTGTCCCATGAGACAAACACTTTTATGTTTAGCATTGTTATCTTTCAGTTATAGAGATTTCCACTTGTCCTTCTCCATACAACAATTGTCTTACCTAATTTCCTCTTTATTTTACACCCTTGAGCATAAAACACAACATTATAACCATTATCACAAATATGAATTACACTAAGTAGATTATGATTTAATCCTTCTACATAATATACATTATAAATAGGCATATTTTAATCTAACATAATTTGTTTTTCTTTTAAAGCCACCTTTACACTCATCCATTTTATGACTGAATTGATTGCAAAGATAAAATAACCAACAAAATGTTTGATATACCTAATAGAGACTCTTTCTTTTATAATGCATGAATCTTTGACTACCCTTCTATTGGTTTTTGCATGATGATCAACATCTGTACTTTTTATTGTATCTTTGTAATAAGATTTTGTACATATTTGAGCTTGGTCATTACTGCAACTTTCTATAGTCACTGAGTTGCTACTATAACTTATTGTAGCAATTAGACTGCTACTGCCTTGATATTTCTCTAATTTTTTCATCATCTTAACAATCTCTTCTTCTAGAATCTCACACTCATCAATTTTAATTGCTAACCGCTCCTTTAAGACTTCCTAAATTATTCTTTTTTCCTCAAGTTGAAGTTTTGAAGTGTTTATTAACTATTCTAAATCCTTAAGTCTATTGATTAGATTATCATTTCTCTTTGTTTGACTCCCTAGTGTATTGATTAACTTCTTGAGTCTTTTTTTTTCTCTCCTAAAGAGCACACAAAAATTTCACCCTCAAGATTGACATCTGCATATTTAGATTCACTATCTATGAGATTCGCACTAGGACCTTCTAAAGCCATAAAGAGTACTTCTCCTCCACCACCAGTTGAATCTTTTGAGCCACTATCAGATACATTAACAAATAATTTTTTCTTGTTATTGGAAAATTTTCTTCATGTATTAAATGTCTTCTTCTTGCTTTGTTTCTCACTATGCTCTTCATCATCATGAGACTCATCACAAGGACACTTGGCTCCATAATGCCCAATTCTACCACAATTGAAACACTTGAAGGGAAGTTTTCCTTTGTACTTACCTGAGCCCTTTTTTAATTTTCTTAAAAAGTGAGCTTCAATTGTATCTATGTCTTTTGATTTTGAACAAACCTCTTTATCCTTTTTCTCAACTTTAAAGGACGCTTCTCTATTGGAAGACTCCTCTTTACATGTGCTCATTTCATAATTTGTTAGGGAACCATGGAGATCATCCCTTGTATACACATTTTTATCTTTTACTTCCTCTATTTCTCATATTTTTGAATCATATCTTGATGGAAAATATCTCAAAACTTTTTTGACAAATTCACTATATCATCGCCTCTAAGAAGCCAGTCTGTTATTTTTTCTTCCTCACTCATTTTTAACTCTTCAAATTTGGCTCTTATATTTTGTATATTTGGTTGCTTTATTCTATTACCATGATAGATATTGTTCAACTTGTCCCAAACTTCTTATGAATATTCACAGTGCATAACCTTAAAAAAATACATCTATAGATAGACCACACAATATGGCATGCTTCACTCTGGCATTTGTTTCATACTCCTTTTTAGAATCAACATCAGTGGAAAGGGTAGAAGGTAAATTGTAACCATTAATAACTCTATTCCATATATATGTACACTCCCAGAGAAATCAAGTAGTTGATGAGATATAACTGATTGAATGTTTGAAGATGTTAAGTTGATGATCACCAAGCTGCATAAAGTTAATGCAAGACATTAAATCAATTAATGTATTGTATTTTCATTGATGTCAACTTGATATAATCTGATTGGTTATATACAAAGTGACAAAGACTTCAAAGAACCAGAGAGATAAAGGTTATGCTATTAGTAATGCGTAAAAGTTCAGTATGCACTAAGTGACAACAAACACCGATGAACAGTGCACCCGGATAGATAGAGATCCCTGAGAGGAAAGTCACAGTGATACCCAAGCAAGAAACCCAAGAAATCATTACCGATGAGAAGAATCATAGTGTTACCTAATGGATAGACAACCCCGACAGACAAAGATGCCCGCGGACAACTAAAGTCTAGAATGAAGCTAAGAAAGAGTTAAACACCAAAAAGAGCTGAAGTGTAGAAATGACAAAAGACTTAGCTGGAAAGAGATAAAGATGGAGTTAACTGGTTGTTTACATTGATTTCATTGAAAATTTAAAAGCCATAGATAAGAGAGAGTTTTAAATATATTTTATTCTGGTTGTCAAGGAGAAATCTACATGATAAAACTGCAATAATGCTTTAAAGCAAGAAAGGCGATAACTGTGGATCACGCCAAAAACAAGAAAGTCAAGGAGTTAGAAACAATGATAAAGAGACAAGATAATTCATTGTGAATTAGGGGAGTGAATAGAGAAGAGGATCCTAAAGAGAAACTGATGAAGAAAGAAGTCTTCATTCAGACCTGATCAATCAAGCTAAAGAACAAAGGTAAATATTTCTGCGGACACCGAGAAAAAGAGAAGCACAACATCACCGAGCAGAAAGAAGTGGAGCAAAGGTATTGAAAGGAAACATTGATTAGAAAGGTATTATGAGCTTACAATAGATCTGAACATCTACAAGATTAAGTTTTTTATATGAATAGATCATATACTATTTCAGTTTAACCATTGATTCAGAAAGTCTCTTAACCGAGCAGGATTTAACAATCCTTTATATATTGAGATACATCCCAAGGAGTATCTAAAGGTTAATTCATGAAGATAGCATAGTGAAATGATAGATATCAAGTGATTAATGGTTAGTGATTAATCCTTTAACAAGATCGCACTTAACAGTGTGTTTGTAATCTTTAACAGGGTTGGCTCTTCACTGAGCTCACTTCCGAAGAGTGAAATTTTTGGGTTACCGGTCCCAAGTGGGTTTTCCCTTAATAGGGTTTCCAAATTAAAAATCCATGTGTCAAATGTGTTTATGAATCATTGCTTCGATGTTTTTGTTTACACATTCCTAAAACAAGATTGATCGGTAAACACTAAGTTATTTACTGTATTTTGGTAAATGATAGACTGCTAATCGGTAAAGGTAAAGAATAAGGTTTAATAGTGAACTCTGAGCAGTAGTTATTTGATAAGATTATTTCAAGGCATAAATCTTGTAGGACTAAAGATAACTAGAGGCTTATAATTATGGTAATAAGTTTTTGGGTTAATTCATTGGAATAGTTTTGAGGCCACTGATTCACCCCCATCTCAGTTATTCTAACAATTGGTATTATATCTTGTGTGCTTAGAAGGAAGGTTTCAAGACCTAAGCTAAAGATCACAAGATGAGAAAACATGATGTGCCCAAGTTGAACAAGGATAACTTTGCATCATGGCAATGCAGGATAAGACTCCACCTATCAGGTACTGGAAATGATGTTATTCAATACTTGGACACTGAATATGTGTTGCCTATAGGACCTCACACACTTGGTCAATTGAGAGAAAATTATGAGCATAATTCTATGATGATAGAACTTTCTTCCTCACTCTCCGATGCTGAATTTGAAGATGTCAAAACATGCACCTCTGCAAAGAAAATGTGGGACAAATTGAAGCTAGTACATGGAGGAGATGCTAATTTACTAAGAGCTAAGGCATAAATCCTAAGAGGTAAATTTGATGAACTAAGAATGAGAGAAGGAGAAAATATCACTTAGTACATCTACATAATCAAAGAGGTATTCAATGCTATCTGAGGAGTTGGAGGTGTACTTGAAGAAGAAACAATGGTAAGTAAAATCCTAAGAACCTTACAGCCTGTTTATGCTATTAGAGTATCTTCTATACAAGAAATGAGAGCAATAGCAAATAACAATGTCACTCTAGATAGCTTGGTTGGAATACTTACTTCATTTGAGATGAGTAACTTTGATAATAGTGTCTTACCATCTATTGAGTCTGCATTCAAATCTTCTTTGAAAATAAGTAAGTCAAGTCATAAACACACTATGAGGAATGATAATGAAAGTGATAGTGATGACCAAGAACTTGATGAGATTGAAGCACTTATGGATAGAAGATTGCCGAGAGGCAAAGGTAAATTTCCACTTGTATGTTTTAATTGTAAAGAGAATGGACAATTTGGTGCTAGATGTCTTAACAAAATAAAAGATGACAGAAGTAATGATAGATCATATGAAAAGAAGTTTGATAGAAGTGATAAAAGAGATTACTGAAGCAACCAACAATTTGACATAAGAGATACCCAAGACTACAAGGACAAAGGGAAGAAAGCTTGTTACCTGGCTGAGAACAGAGCTGGAGATAATGACACCGAATCTGATGAAGATATTGAGATGGTATTTGTAGCCATGAAGGATAATTTAGATGAAGAGGAAAGGTATGTAGAGACTGCATTCATATCTAAGGTTAGTAAGAATGATGTCTAGATTATAGATAGTGGCTACACTCACCACATGATTGGTGATAAAGAAAAGTTTGAAAATTTTGAGTTTTATAATGGTGGATTAGTAAGAATGGGTAATGACTCATCTTGTCCAGTTGAAGGTAAAGGAACCATAATGTTGAATAACCTGATCAAATGTGAAAATGCATACTGGGTAAAAGGACTTAACTATAATCTATTGAGTGTTTCACAACTAAATAAAACAAGTCACCGAGTTGCATTTCAGAACAAAAAGGCAAAGATCTTTAATGAATCAGGAGGGTTGATCAGAACTGGTGAAAAGACAAAAGGTAACCTATTCTATCTTGATGATATAAGCACCACTTGTTTAATGGCTAGAAATGAAGACATGTGGTTGTGGCATAAAATATTATGTCATGTGAAGTTTGAAAACATGACTAAGATAAGCAATAAAAGGAAAGTAAGAGGCTTATCGAGCATGTCAAAGCTCGAGCATATCATGTGTAAGAATTGTCAAAAAGGTAAAATGAAAAAGTCTAGTTTCAAGAGAAAAATCCATACATCTAATGCTATTATAGAATTAGTCCATACTAATCTATGTGGACCCATGAGAACAAAGAGTTAATATGGTGACATATAATTCATTCTCTTTGTAGATGATTATTCTAGAATGGTGACAATTATGTTCTTAAAATAAAAACCAGAAGCATTCAAGATGTTTAAATGATACAAAGCTATTGTAGAAAAACAAAGTGGTAAGGAACTCAAATGCTTAAGATCAGATAGAGGAGGAGAATTTGTTTATGATGAATTCACTACAATGAGCATGGAATTAAAAGACAGGTTTCTACACCAAGAACACCATAGAAAAATAGGATTGCTGAAAGAAGAAACATATCCATTGTTGATTGTGCAAGAACACTGATGATTGAGAAAAACATCACTCAAACATTCTAGAGGGAAGCTGTCAGTACTGCTGTCTACACATTGAACACAATTCAATTGAAGAAAGACATAAAAAAGACACCCTATGAGCTATGGTATGGATACACACCCAATGTAAGTTACTTCATAATCTTTGGAAGTCAATGTTATATTTTGAAAGATGATAGAAATGTAAATCTTGAATCCAAAAGTGAAGAAGGAATCTTTCTAGGGTATTCCACCAAGAGCAAGGCTTATAAATGTATTAACAAGTCCTCTAACAAGATAATTGAAAGTGCAAATATCAGAATAGATGAATATGTAGAGAAAAATGATGAGGAAAGCAGAAAAGAACCAGAAGACTACAACAAGTTTTTTTACAATGAAGAACCTGACACTCTGCCTGATCAATAGTGTATCACTCCCAAGCAACAAAACATTGCACCCAAGCATCATGTTGCAAATACTGAAAATAAGGAAATTGCTCTAAATAATGTTTCGAGCGATGCAGATTAGAATGAAGGTTAAAATGATGATCAAAATGATGAACAAAGATCTGAACCGATACTTTCCAAGTATGTCAGAAGACACCATCCACAGAACTAGATCATAGGAGACAAGAGGGCAGGAATGAGAACAAGAAGTAAGTCACTGAACACTAGATGTCTAATTTGTGATTTTTGAGCCTAAATCTGTTAATACTGCACTAGAAAATAAAGAATGGGTCTGTGCTATGAATGAAGAGATAGAAAAAATTGAGAAGATCAAAACATTGACATTAGTACCTAAACCAGATGACAAGAATGTCATCGGTACCAAATGGATATTCAGAAACAAGCTGAAAGAGAATGGAGAATTCACAAGGAAGAAAGAAAGGTTAGTATGCAAGGGGTATGCACAAGAAGAAGGTATTGACTATAGAGAAACATTTGCACTCATTGCTAGACTAAAAGGAGTAAGAATTTTACTTCCTTATACAAAGGATTCAAGGTATACCAAATAGATGTCAAATCTGCATTCCTAAATTGAATAATAGAAGAAGAGGTATACATTGAACAACCAGAAGGGTTTGTTGACTCTGACAAGAGAAACATGGTTTGTAGACTACACAAAGCCTTGTATGGATTGAAACAAGCACCTAGAGCCTGGTATGAAAGAATTCAATCTATCTCATAAGCATAGGATTTGTAAGAACAAGTGAAAACAACATTTTGTATTTAAAAGAAGATACTGATGATAACATCTTGATTTCTGAAATATTTGTTGATGATATCATATTTGGGGGTAATGATATGTTATGTAAATCCTTAGCTAATGAAATGAGTAAAGAGTTTGAGATGTCAATACTTGGGGAGATCAAATTATTTCTTGGTCTATAGATTCTTCAACAAGATGCATGCATATATATCGCACAATCCAAATACATCAAGGAGTGCTGAAGATATTCAAGATGGAAGATTCCAAACCAGTTGGAACACCTATGGAAACCGGATGTAAGTTGACAAAGGAAGATAAGTCAAATGAGGTAAATTAGACCCTATATAGATCTATGATTGGAAAACTCGTGTATGTTGTTCATACTAGACCAGATATAGCACATGCAGTTAGAAGGAAAATTTGAGCTTCAAGTCTATACAGATGCTGATTGGGCTGGAAACTTAGATGACAGGAAGAGCACAACTAGAGGAGCATTCTTCATGGGTGACATACTTGTCACATGGATAAGTAAGAAGAAAGGATGCATCTCACAATCCACTGTAGAAGCATAATATGTGGTTGTTGCTGCAAACTGCTCTAACATTGCATGGATCAAACAATTACTGGAAGGTATGAATATGGAAATTCTTGAACCAGTAATTATCTATTGTTATAATACCAGTGCAATAAACATATCAAAGAATCCATTCATGCATGCTAAGACTAAGCATATTTATATCAAGTATCATTACTTAAGAGAACAAGTGAAATAGAAAGAGGTGATAATAGAATATGTTCAATCCAAGGAACAATTAGCTGATATATTCACAAATCCATTGCCTAAAGATACATTTGAGTACCTGAGAAAGAGACTAGGGATCCAACCCTTGTCTATTGGTGAGTAGGCTGACTAGGAGGCTGCATCAGCCTACACAAAATCAGAAGATCATTCATGTTGATGCAAGAAAAGAGATGGACTGCAAAGATACATCAGTACACAGAAAGGTACATATATGCACCATACACCAGAGTCATTGTATTGCTAATGGATAGGGAAATTCAAGGAGTATATTATAAAAAGGAATAAGGATATACTTTGACATTGTTGTCAAAGGGAGAGAATATCAAGATGGGAGAGATGACTTGAGATGACTTGAGAGAGATGTAATCTGTAAGGGAGATAATATCCAAAGGGAGAGATTACATATGAAATATCCATCATGACTATCAAAAGAGAGAGAAGTATCCTGAGGGAGAGATAACTTAAGGGAGAGAGTACTCTATATTGCTGTGAAAGGAAAAATAGATGATTAAGGAGAATAAATGTCAAAGGAAAGAGAGACAACATCAAAAGAAGAGATTCTACAATATAGTGAGAGACAAAATCAGAAGCTGCTACATATATCCAGTGAAGGGAATAAAAATTGAAGAATGTACTCTGCAAGAAACAAATCAAAGCTAGAAGAGCTAACCGAGAGCCAGACATTTGTATTGGTTATAGAACAATAAGATTAGTAGATTGATGAACAAAAACTGATTTATTTCATATTGTATTAGTAGTAATGTAGTGTGTTGCCATCAATGCCAAAGGGATAGATTGATGAACTATAACTGATTAAATGTTTGAAGATGTTAAGTTGATGATCACCAAGCTGCAGAAAGTTAATGCAAGACATTAAATTAGTTAATGTATTGTATTGTCATTGATGTCAACTTGATATAATCTGATTGGTTATATACAAAGTGAAAAAGAATTCAAGGAACAAGAGAGATAAAGATTTATGCTATCAATAATGCATAAAAGTTCATTATGCACTAAGTGACAACAAACACCGACGGACAGTGCACCCCGACGGATAGAGAACCCCGAGAAGAAAGTCACAGTGATACCCGAGAAAGAAACCCAAGAAAGCATTACCGATGAGTAGAATCACAGTGTTACTCGACGGACAGTCAACCCCAATGGACAGAGATGCCTGAGGAAAAATGAAGTCTAGACCGAAGCTAACAAAGAGTTAAACACCAAAAAGAACTGAAGTTCAGAAATGACAAAATACTTAGCTGGCAAGAGCTAAAGATGGAGTTAACTGGTTGTTTACATTGTTTTCATCAAAAAGTTAAAAGCCAGAGATACGTGAGAGTTTTAAAGATGTTTTATTCCAGTTGTCAAGGAGAAATCTATGGGATAAAACTGAAGTAATGCTTTAAAGAAAGAAAGGCAAGAATTGTAGATCATGCCAAAAACAAGAAAGTCGAGGACTTAGAAATGGTGAAATTATGTCTATAAAGAGACAAGCTAATTCATTGTGAATTAGGGGAGTGAATAGATAAGAGGATGCTGAAGAGAAACTGATGAAGAAAGAAGTCTTCATTTAGACCGGATCAATCAAGCTAAAGAATAGAGCTAAAGAGTTCCGCGGACACCGAGCAGAAAGAAGTGGAGAAAAGGTATTGAAAGGAAACATTGATCAGAAAGGTATTATGAGCTTACAATAGATCTGAACATCTGCAAGATTAAGTTGTTTATATGAACAGATCATATACTATTTCAGTTTAACTATTGATTCAGAAAGTCTCTTAACCGAGCAGGATTTAACAATCATTTATATATTGAGATACATCCCAAGGAGTACCAAAAGGTTAATTCATGAAGATAGCATAGTGAAATGACAGATATCAAGTGATTAATTGTTAGTGATAAATCCTCTAACAAGGTCGCACTTAACAATGTATTTTTAACCTTTAACAGGGTTGGCTCTTCACCGAGCTCACTTCAAAAGAGTGAAATTTTTGGGTTACCGGTCCCAAGTGGTTTTTCCCTTAATAGGGTTTCCATGTTAAAAAACCACATATCAAATGTGTTTACGAGTCATTGCTTTGATCTTTTGCTTTACACATTACTAAAATAGGATTGATCGGTAAACACTAAGTTATTTACTGTATTTCGATAAATGATAGACTGCTAATCGGTAAAGATAAAGAGTAAGGTTTAACAGTGAACTCCGAGCAGTAGTTATTTGATAAGATTATTTCAAGGCATACATATTGTAGGACTAAAGATAACTTGAGGCTTATAATTGTGGTAATAATTTTTTGGGTTAATTTATTGGAATATTTTTGAGGCCTCTGATTCACCCCCCCTCTCAGTTATTCTAACAATAGTTTTTTATCCTAATCTTCCAAAACACATAGTCTATTCCATAAAATAGAGGCACTTTGGAAATTGAAGAACTATCATGAGCCATGAAAACCAAGTATTCTACAACCAAGATCAACCTAGGGCTAGTAAACCTCTACAAGTCACCTTTCTCTAATACCACTTGTTGGCATACAAAAACCACTAGGAGGGGGGTGAATCAATGGTTTCTTAAATAACTCATTAAAATACCACACACATTAATATTTATGCCTTCTTGCATGTTATATATATTTGTATTCCCATAAATAAAATAGTATATATCAAATCATTATTTTATTGAATAGAAACATTAAGAGACACCAGAAACATAAGAATCATACATATCTATGACAAAACACAAGGATTTGAGTGGAAAACCATTAAAGGGTGAAAAAATACTATAAATAATGTTTTTATTTAGTCTCACCAACTAAAAATCTCATTGACTAAAAGTCTACCTCATTGGAAAAATATTTCTTAGATCAATCCCTCATTGGGAGCCTCATCAGCTATATTTAGAGGACTAAATCTAGGAGCACCTACCCATGCACACCAATTATAAGAAATAATAATCAAACCATATAGGGTTTCTCTATATCACTGCATATCATTAAGTTCATTGCTCTTTCTGGCAGTGCTCAATTTGAAATTTCACAAACTTCTCATGTCTATTTAAAGAAAAATATTGTAATACTTCACCATTCACACAATAGACTTTGTTTCAGTATATCATCTCCTCAATAACATGTCTATAATAGCAGACTTGAAAACATCATATAACTTTACAATTACTCTATAGACATCCTATTACTTTATTATTATTGTAAATAAAAGTATACCGGATCAAAAATACATACATTACTTCAATATCTTACCCTAATAATCAACTTGTTTGCAAAGAATAATCTCTGCCCTTCTTTGTCACAAATCACAAAGCCTCTATAACAGTGCATTCATTTATTTTGATGGTTAACTAATAAAGCCTTGATTCTTTAGTAGAAGATTCAAGATATCCCATTTTTTCATTCTATCATATCCAATAAATCTTCTACTAAAATGCCATTCTTTTGCCCAATACAATTGCATGATAGAGCATGTAGCTATATCAAATAAAAAAATAAATAAAAAACTATCCGTTCAACTTTAGCTATGGTAGTTAACCGTTGGAATTCAAAAAATAAACTCTTACTTGCGTATATGAGTGAATGTTTTAGACATTAGATAAAAACTAAATCATATATATGATTTAAAGATATTAGAACTTTTATTTAAAATGTTTAAACTTTCTTGTCGCACTATTAGATATAAATATAAATCTTCTACCACATACTACCTAGCTCCCGTCACCTTGGCAATAAGAATTAAAAACTTGCACTATATCCTCTTGATTCCATCTTTAACAAACATTTCTATATAATAACTTCAAGAGGGAATAGTAAAAAGTCTCACTCTCAATAAGAATGTTCCATGTCCATATCAACCACAAATATTGCACAACCAAAACATCAACATCTAAATTCACTTTTGTTAACAATAACACATGTTGTTGATATCTTGATGACAATACTATTGACATCAATGAAAAATCAATGAAAACAAATCTGCACTAAGTTCCTCATACAAAATGCCTTGTCGAGATCAATTTGTTACACATCTCACTAAGGAGTAGGAAAAAATAGTTCTAATGGATGAAATTAAACCTTTTCAGTCATATGCCTTAGTTGTAAATGAAGACACAAAATAACAAAAAGGGCTTAAAAATAAGATAAGAAATAAAAGAACCAATGAGAGAAGAATAAAGGTAAGAAATATGCTATTACAAAAGATGACAATCAAAACATCTTCATAAAAAGGCGATCTCTTGCATGGGCTCAGGTTTCAATAAAGAAACAAAAGCCTATAAATATGTAGATCAATCCTTGCATATATTTTTGGTATCTAGATTATGTTAAAGGTTATAGAATACTCTATCCTACTCATGAGTTTTTCATTTAGGTAAGCATTCATTTTGAAGTGAGTCCTAGTTATTCTCCTTCCACTCCTCCATCCATAATCACATTGCAGACTTTGCATGATGATGAAAATTCTTTAGAGGATCTTAATCCTTCTAATTTTAATTGGGAGTATTCTTCCTCCATTTCATATAGTGACAATGATGATGATGAAACACTCCTTTCCTATTCATCATTCGTATGTTGATTATTCTTCACTAGACTCTCCAACCTCAACACCTATTTGTGCTTAAAAATATTAGAGTCAACTAATGATTAGGTTGGTGATCCATTATATTCTAGAAGAATAATGTCATAATTTCAGCTGGCTCCGCATCCCTTTATTGCTTCAAATTTTAATCCACACTATTTTTGGGAAGATTCAAGAATTTTCAAGTGGGATGTTATAATATGAGAAGAATTTAATTCATTGGAAAATAATCACACACGGGATTCAATCCCTCTTCCTAAGGGAAGAAAACTTGTTTAATGCAAGTGAATCTATCAAAGAAAATATGTAGGTGATGTGGTTGGTTGATAAGCTTAAGGGTCAAACGATAAGCTCAAGGATTACTTAGAAGAAAAAGGAATCTCCTAGGTTCCTAGGATTGACTTCGAGACTTTTCCACTAATTGCTAAAATGAATTCCACAAAACATGTCCTTTCTATAGCTAAAAACCTAATTGGGAAGTTCATCAAATGGATGTGAAGAGTGCCTCTCTTCATGGATACCTTCAGGTGGAAATTTACATGGAGCAGCCACAAGTGGTTTGTTTAATATCCCTCACTTGTGTGTCAACTTCAAAAGTATCTCTATGGCCTCATACAAATTATTTGGGCTTGGTATGCCAAGATGGATTCCTTACTTTTGATAGTTGGTTTCACTTGATGTCATTCTAATCCTTAAGTATAACCTCTATAGCAAGATTACACTCTCACATTTCTAGTTCTCTATATTGATGGCTTTTTGATCACAGGGAGTCACTCATCCACAATCAAGGAAATGAAATTTTCTTTACATGATATGTTTTTGATGTCAAATTTGGATCTTCTATATTACTTCTTGGGGATTGAGATCACCCAATTATATTTAGGTATCTTTCTTAGAAAACCCAATTATGCACTTGATATGATCTCCAAATTTTGAATAGTTGTCAGTAAGCCTACACCAAATCCATTTTTGTTAGGTCTCAAACTTTAGGCTAAGTACCCTTCACCCTTGGTTGATGATAGTTCACAATAATATGTTAGAATAACTAAGAGGGGAGGTGAATCAGTGGCCTTAAAAATAATTCTAAAAGATCCAACCAAAAACTTATCTCTTTAAATATAATACCCTCAGTTATCTTACAGTCCTAATGTCATCAAGATGTATGCCATAAATAAATTTAACAAATAGAAGCTTCTCGGTAAGATATAATGTTTATCTTTTCTTGACTTTACCGAGTAGGAGCAAATAAACTTAGAGTTAACCGACCAATCCAGTTTCAATAATGTGTAAAACAAAATATCAATGCAATGAAACATATACACATTTGACACATATTTTTTTAATGTGGAAATCAGATATGGGAAAAACCACCTGGGACTAGTAACTCAAAATAATTTCAATCTTCTGAAGTGAGCTCAATGAAGATCCAACCCTGTTAAAGGTTACAATACACACTATTAAGTGCGACCTTGTTAGAGGATTTAAATCAAACAGTTTGTCTTTTGACCTAGCACTCACTATGTTGTCAACAAGAAAACCTTTTGATACTCTTGAGTATCTCAATACAATAAGGACTGTTAAATCCCACTCGGTTAAGATATTTTCTGAATCAATGGTTAAACTGATATAGTAAATGATCTATTCAAAATACAAATTTGAATTGCAAATATTCAGATCTATTGTTAGTTCAATAATACCTCTCTGATCATTATACACTCTAGTTCCTTTGCTTTCTTTCTTTCTTCTACTTAGTGAATGCTCGGTCTTTTGTTTCTCAGTGTTTGTAGAATTCCTTGGCTCTGTTCTTTAACCTGTATGATTAGATCTGCATGAAGAATTCTATCTTCACACAAAATATATTCATCATCCTCTTTTTCAAAATGAATTCCTTGTCTCTTTATATAGACATTATTAGCTGCTCAATCTCCTTGTTTTTTTCGTAGATCTCTTCTTGATCCGTAAAACTTGCCACACGTTGCTTTATCTCGTAAATCTCTCCTTTAATTTTATTCCATAAATCTCTCCTTGATAAATATGAATAAAACGCGCTTTAAATCTTCTTCCTTGCTTTAGTTTAACTGATCATTGAAAATAAAGAAATCAATCAGTCAACCCTAAATTTTAGCTCTTCCAGCTAAGTAATGTTGTCGTTCTTTAACTCCAGTTATGATCGATCATCATCTTCAGTTATGCTCGGTCATTAACTCCAATTACTGCGGTTCTTGGTATACACTTTCTCGATAACACTTGTTCGGTATACACTTGCTCGGTGTTCACTGTCACTCGGTGTATACAATTTTTTTATATTTTACCGACAACATAAACTTTGTCTCTTCAGATCTTCAACGTTATGATATTATGTGTATGAATAGTCAAACCATATTAAGTTGACATCAATTACAATACAGTACATTAACTCATTTAATGTCTTGCATTCACTTTTGCAGCTCGATGATCATCAACTTATGATATTCAAACATTCAATCAGTTATAGTTCATCACAATAACTTGCTGGGAGTTGCATATACTTAAATCATACGAGACTCAACATTTATATGTAATGGGCATGGTCTCTTGATTCATGTAGGAGCTACATGAGTTGCTTTAAAAAGAAGCTAAGTGAATCCTCTACTACATTCAAGGTGCTCATAATCATAGAATTCAATATGAAAAATGCGTAGATATTGACTTAGTGGGCCATATAAATTCATATTGGGTAGATGATTCTTAGGATTGTAAGTCTTCTTTAGGGTACTATTGGTTCTAGTCTAAATTTTTGGTCCAATGAGAAGCAATATGAAATTGATCTTTAATTGATAGAGGTTGAGTATCAAGGAGAAATTAATGTCACCACTGAGGCTATTTGGCTTCAAAATATTCTGATTTATTTTAGTATTCTAATTAGAAATCCTACCATCATCTTTTGTGATAATTAGAGTTCTATATGGATCTTAAGAAACCCAATTCATCACCAAAGAACAAAACACATTGGTGCAAGAGCACCTAGACATCACGACATTGCAGGAGATCTTGAGGGATATTTTAAATGTAATATGTTAATCCATATGTTTGGATTTTATATTCTATGTAATAGAATCAAATGTAATGCCTAAGGGCAAATAAAAAATGTAAAAGTGTCATTTAGTTGTCATTTGAGGCCTAGTGGGTCAAAAGTTCAAAATGATGTAACAAAGCCAGGAAAAGGCTAAAATAGATTTATTTATTCATTTGAGGAGTCATATGATGTGTTTGAATGGTTTTTATAAAGTCATGAAGTCATTTGTGAAAAAGTGTAAAAGTTGTCAACTTGACAACAAAATGTTGTCAAGCAAAGTTGCATAAATGCAACAAAAGGTGTAAAAGTTGGATTTTTAGGTGGTTAAGTGGTTTTGAACTGTCAAATGGATATAAATATCATTTTATGGCTGAAAAAAATCAAATTTTTAAGGAAGGAAATATTTTGATACATTTTTGGTGCATTCTATTGTTGTTGTTTTGATTGGTTTTTCAGTTTTAGTCTTGGTTCCAGGCCTTGTACGGCCATGTAAGGCCTGGAAAACCTGTAAATATGTAATGGTAAGATATTAGGATGTATAAAATTCCTTCTCCTTTTGGTTTGGAGTAATTTCAATTTGTGTTGAGAAAGCTATGGATGTTTTTGTGAAAGTTGTCAACTGCCGATTTGAGGATTCCAGGGAACAGTTGTGTTGCAGCGTGTGGTAAAAAAAATATGGAACTTTTAGAATGTATAAATGGATTAATTAGAAATATATGTGAAGTAAATTTCATTTCCTTTTGATTGGAGTCATTTTTATGCAGAATTGTGAAAGTTATGATCATGTTAGTGAAAACTAGTTTTAAATAGTCGTCAATGGAGTGACAGTCAATGATTTCTATTTATCTCATGATTTATACAATCAAAAAATTTGTATCTTACATTTTTGGAAACTATATTCAGAGAGGGTTAATATGGTTTTTGTTTTATTTAAAATTAATGTTTAATCATAAAGTTATATGATGCCCTAGGCGGATTGGGGAAATGAATTTTCTATTTTATGACAGCAAAATGGATCTCAGTGCAGAGAGCATATCTTTTTATTGAAAGGTTGGATTTTTATAATTTTGAAATATATTTTGAGGAACATAATTATCTACATTTATACCAAATGAATTTTCAATATGATATTGGGTGAAAAAGTTATGAATACAATATTGCAGGATAGATCTGTGTGACAGATTTGAAGTTGTTTGTTAAGAGAACCAAAGAAGTGTTTTATTGTTGGTTAATCTTGTGAAAGATTTGCCTCTATTAAATTATTTTAATGATAAAATGAAGATTGGATCATCAAGATCCTAGTTTTTGAGAGTTTATGCAGGATGAGTTGCATCAATTGGTATCATAGCCCAACAAAATATCTAGGTTGGTTGTTTGTGGTTTGTGTACTTAGTTTGGTTGCAGGGTTATTATCCATCAAAGCTGCAGTAAGAAAGTTTATGAAGGTGTGTGTGGAAGACCTAAGAAGGGGTCTTGATATTGTCTCCATAAAGATGAAGTTGGGTAGAAGGTTCAAAGAGAGAAACCACTAAGAGAGGGTGGTAGTGCATCTTCCAGGGTCTTGGATGGGTAAGATGGCAGTATGTTGGTAGTTGTGTAGCAGCAAGAGGTGTGGTGGATTTTTTGGAACCTTTGAGTTGCAGCCATTGATGCTCCACTGACAGGGGCATTAGAGAAGAAGATTGAAAGGACATTCCTATTTCCTTGAAAGGAAATTATATGAGAGAAGAGGCATGAAGAGGAAGAGGTAAATGAAGACAAATGGCAAGGTTTTGGTATAATTTGTTTGCAGGTTATTGGTTCCATGTTTCCAAGGGACTTGGAAACTTTTGAAGGCTAGGAGTATGGTGCAAGAGCACCTAGACATCATGAAATTGTAGGAGATCTTGAGGGATATTTTAAATGTAATATGTTAATCCATATGTTTGGATTTGATATTCTATGTAAGAGAATCAAATGTAATTCCTAAAGGAAAATAAAAATGTAAAAGTGTCATTTAGTTGTCATTTGAGGCCTAGTCGGTCAAACATTCAAAATGATGTAACAAAGCCAGGAAAAGGATAAAATAGATGTATTTAGTCATTTGAGGATTTATATTATGTGTTTGAATGGTTTTTATAAAGTCATGAAGTCATTTGTGAAAAAGTGTAAAAGTTGTCAACTTGACAACAAAGCAAAGTTGCACAAATGCAACAAAAGGTGTAAAAGTTGGTTTTTTAGGTGGTTAAGTGGTTTTGAACTATCAAATGGATATAAATATCATTTTATGGTCTAAAAAAATCATATTTTTAAGGAAGGAAATACTTTGATACATTTTTGGTGTAGTCTATTGTTGTTGTTTTGATTGGTTTTTCAGTTTTAGTGTTGGTTCCAGGCCTTGTACGGACATTTAAGGCCTGAAAACCCTGTAAATATGTAATGGTAAGATATTAGGATGTATTAAATTCCTTCTCCTTTTGGTTTGGAGTAATTTAAATCTGTTTTTAGAAAGTTATGGATGTTTTTGTGAAAGTTGTCGACTGCAGATTTGAGGATTCCAGGGAATAGTCATGTTGCAGCGTGTGGTACAAACTCATATGGAAGTTTTAGAATGTATAAATTGATTCATTAGAAATATATGTAAAGTAAATTTAGTTTCATTTTTATTGGAGTCATTTTTATTTAGAATTGTGAAAGTTATGACCATGTTAGTGAAAATTGGTTTTAAACAGTCGTCAATGGAATGACAGTCAATGATTTCTATTTATCTCATGATTTACATAATGAAAAAGTATGTATCTTACATTTTTGGAAACTAGATTCGGATGGGGTTAATATGGTTTTGTTTTTATTTAAAATTAATGTGTAATCATAAAGTTATATGATGCCCTAGGCGGATTGGGGAAATAAAGTTTCTATTTTATGACAGCACAATGGGTCTCGGTGCAGAGAGCATATATTTTGATTGAAAGGTTGGTTTTTTCTAATTTTGAAATATGTTTTTAGGAAAATAATTATCTAAATTTATACCAAAGGAATTTTCAATATGATATTGGGTTAAAAATTTATGAATACAATATTGAAGGATAGATCTGTGTGACAGATTTGAAGTTGTTTGTTAAAAGAACCAAAGAAGTATTTTATTGTTGATTAATCTTGTGAAATATTTTCCTCTATTAAATTATTTTAATTATCAAATGAAGGTTTGATCATCAAGGTCCTATTTTTTGAGAGTTTATGCAGGATGCTTTGCATCACACATTGAGATACACATGGACTACATTTAGGAGTTGATTTAGAAATACATAATTGGTATTAAGTATTGTTCCATATTGGATTAGGCTTCATACATCTTCACCAAACCCTTCAAAGAAAAAATTTCCTTCATCCAAAAGATTTTCTAGTGGTTCAAAAAGTGTCTACTTCAAGGGGGATTCTTATTCCTTCATTTTATTTCTCTATTTTGGGGGGCTATTTGCATTATCATGGGATTCTTCTTTTGGGGGATATTTCTATGTGCGCGAGTAACTAAAATGGTCTCATATATTGGGACCCATCTTTTCACCTACATAAGCTGCATTTAAAGAGCTTTTAGTGTAGTTTTTTTAATCTTTCAGTAAGGTAGGGGTATTTATTTTTCTTGCACATATTATTTAAGCTTTCTTAGGTTATTAGGAGTGGTTAATATGAGGATGTGTGGCAAAGTAATTAATTCATCTACATGTGTTACCATATCTCACACATGAGTATTTGAATTCATCTTGGCTTGTTGTGTCACCTCTCATAAAAAATATTTCATCACTTTCTTAGTAGGTTATGGGGTACTTGGATTTTTTACCCTCTTTTGGCTTTATGTGCCACTTTTCATAACTCCTTTTCTATCCTTATCTAAGGAGATCATGTCACATGATTTAACATTTACTAAGTAGATAAAACCTCCCACATTTTATGGGAAGTAGGATTTAATGCACTTGTTGGATGTATAAGCCCTTCTTTTTCTATATATATAAAACTCCACTCTTACCTCCACTAGTTGAGTGATAGCTCAGTGAAAGTAGTGAGAGTATCTTGCAATTTCTTTTTCCCCGTCTATCTTTTTATCTCATTTTATATTTCACCTTCATTTTTTTTATTTTGATCTTTGATCATCTATCGAGTGGTGTTACATGTAATCTATGATTGATAACAGAGTCTGGCTTAGTTCTTGCTTCTCATAGAGTCTAACAAAAACAAGCACAACATTAAATAAGAGTTGGCACAAATATGCGACCATTATATTATACCTTTAATTTGAGGCACATATGAGTCCTAACATGATCATGTATTTTAATGAATTTAGATCTCATGAACATAAATGTAAATTAAATATTAAAGTGTCAAAGGATATCCCTAGTCCATATATTTTAAAGTGCATGTGAAATATAGATAGTAGTTTCAATGACATTAGAAATTGACATGATTATACTTTATCATTAATTCTAATAATCTGATTATCAATTTTTTTATGGTAAAATTTAAATAGGCGCGGCTAATAAACTAATTAATCTATGGATAATGAAGAAGATGTGAAACAATTAGTATTTTGTTGTCAGTAAAGGAGGGGGAGTACCATTAGGGAGATAAATAAATAATGAGGTGGCCAATAAACATATCACGCCTTTCAATAAATTTACTTTCAATGGTATGAAAAAGTCCAAACCCCATCTCTCAAATAACTCTTGTGGCTGCCAAGGAAACAATGACATAAAATCCCATTTTAATGGCTTGCCGAATCTTTGGCATGTGTTGCATCCCAACACCTATTCTTAAGCATTTTTTTGTAGGGTCACCCATCATAGTCCCAAGTGTAGTAATTTTTGTGCAGTAGAATCTAGTCCTATATGGCCTTTGGCTAACCCTTCATGTGACTCTTTAAATACTCTGAGGATTTCCTCCTACATCACACACCTCTATTGGAATCGCTTCAACCCCATACTATATAAAACCTATTAAAGAGTTAGAAATTATTACTCATAAATGCCAATTTCCTTCGTTCGCTTTGTGACTGCTAGGATTAACAAGACAAAAATAACAATTATAAGAAGAAATATAACCAATATCAAAAAATGTATAAGACCAAACATAAGAGAACACAAGACACACATATTTAACATGGTTCACCCAATCCCTAGGCTACATCCACCAAACAGCAAGTCCAATCTTTCTATTATCCAGTGATTATGATCTAATCGCAATACGTAATCCCTTACAGCTCAATACCACTGTAACACATACAACATAATACAAAACCCTAAACCTAAGCCAATTTATATAATCTTTATGTCACTTTAGGGTTAGAACAAGTCGACCTAGAAATTGGTCGAAAATAAGCCTCAAACATTTTCTTGGATAGTACTTTCCTGAACAAGTCGGCTCAGAAATTGGCCGAAAAGAAAGGTAAAACACTTTCTAGATTAGTCACCACAATATAACAGTGACATGTCCCTAAAAAATGTGGAGGTACAGATGTACTCTTTTATTATTTTGTATCAAGGTGGAAACACAATAATTTAGAATATGTAGGCATTTGGGAAATCCTCATCTACCCCTTCTAGAGGCTCTCTAGACCTGATCCTTGAGATTTGATCTACTATGACATGGATCTACTATAAAATAGATCTTCCACAATGTTGAAGGTGAAATCCTATAGTAGGAGAAACCATATACACACCCTTCCTTGGATTATTGACTTATTTACTAAGTACATTAATGCTTGATGGTCTAGAAAGAAGGTAAATGGTGTCTCTAGTAGGTAGTATTGAAACTTTTGTATGTAATATACAATGCAAAGTGCCACCCTCTCTATTGTACTATAGTTTTTTTAAGCTTTAGAGAGTGGGTGGCTAGTGAATAAAATAGGGCAATCCAATCCTTTGTGAATTGATCCTATGCCAATGTGGCACCAATGACATAGTTAGAAACATCTATATGTATGTGAAATTACTTTTCCTAGTCGGGGTATACCAGGATGGTTGCACTCACCAATCTATACTTAAGTACCTTGAACACATCCTCTTTCTCTACTCCCCACACAAATGGTTCACCCTTCCTTGCTAGCCATTCTAATAGATATGGGATATGCGTAAATATTTGGATGAACCTCTAGTAATATTCCATGTGTTTAAGGAAATATTTAAGTCTTGTCACATCCTTTGGACTCTCCATCTCGATGATGAACCCTACCTTGTTTAGTTTTGTCTTCAATTTCTCCTTGCATAGTATATGACCTAGTAATATACCTTGAGATACCATGAACCAACACTTCTTTGGGTTGAGATCTAGTCATTCCCTAACATCTCTCCACACATTCCTTCAATGTATTGAGGTGGGTCTCCTCTCTACTGTAGATAGACCAATCATCCAGGAAAGCCTTGAAGATACCCATCGACATCTTACCAAAGATGTGTAGTATTAACCTTTGGAAAGTGGTTGGAGCATTGCACAGTCCAAACAAAATTCATTTGTATGTGTACACTCCATCCTTTATCATTAATTTCATTTTTAGTTTGTCCTCCTCTGTAATACTAATTTGGTTGTACGTGTAAAACTTGTCCATGAATGAATACATCTTGTGGCTTGCCAATTTCTCCAATATGTTGTCGGTGAATAGAATAAGGAAGGGATTTTTGATCATGACTACATTTAGGTATCCAAAGTCTACATAGCTATGAATTTTATTTTCCTCTTTGTTTAGAGAGACCCAATGTGTGAGACCTATTGACTTGTCTATACTTTTAAGATGATGCTTGCGTCCAACATTTTTTTATATCTCCTTATGCAACTTGGCAACATAATTTTTATTCATTTGGTACAACCTCTTATGTATGGATTGTGCACCTAGTAAAAGAGGGATTTGTATACATATAATTTTGGTGGTATCCCTTTCATGTCTTATACGTCCAAAAATGTATCTTTGTACTCCATAAATATTTTAAATGTCGCTGCCTTGAGTACATGATTCCAATCATCTCCCACTAAGATCACTTTCAAGTTGTCTTTATCCCCCAAGTTTATTTTCTTTATGCTTGGTTCTTCATACTTTATGTCTTTGTCCCTCACAAACCAATGAGATGACGTTTAATCCACTCTCATCACCCTCTCTTTATACTCCCTGTACTCCAAAGGGAAAGTGACACTCTTTATACCAGATTCTTGAATCTCCCCAATTTCCAACATATTGCATTCGAGGTGGAAGACTTTGTAGTCATCCATCTACTAATGGAACAAGACATTAAGTGAACTTGTGTCATCTTCTAAGCAAATTCCAAGTTCCAACACCCCTTAATCATTGGGTTCCATTACCCCTCCTTCTCCCATGTCGATTTCTCCATCCTTAGAATCTAATTTTGATGCCAACTCCTGACTTACTGTCTGATTTCACAATTCAATGATGTACTTCCTCTTGTCACATTCAATAGAGAGTGTGTTATTCTTCCAATTATGGTTTTCATTTGTTGTGATCAACTAGTCCCTTTCAAGAACAACATTGTATGCCTTATTTTCTAGTGGGATGAGAATAAAGTCTAATATGAGTGCCAATGGTGACCTTCTACGTCATCAATGTCTCAATTAGTTTGATGTTCTGTTGGTCAGAACCTACCAGATGGAAGGTTGGTGGATAGAGTGTTGTCTTTTTTAGGGCCTTCCATGTCTCCTTTGGTAGTACATTGAGGCCAGATCCTCCATTGATGATGGTTCTTGTAAAAATTTATCCTATTATTTCCATCTTGAGATCAACTATCCTCCCCCCATTGCCTATGCTCAGTAGCATTAGGTCAATGACCAAAAAATATCCTAGATTTTTGGTTGTGTTTCCATTGTCCTATTTGATTATGTCATTACAAACTACATTGATAATTGCTATCTTTAATTGTGGCATAGTTTGCAGATGTTCAATGACTTGCAATATATATCTCATGATATCTTTTTCACACTCTAACCATAGTGGAGTATTGAAGGCATCATGTGATGATATTCTCTTCTCCTCCATCACTCATTCAATGTCATCTCTAGCTCCTCAAAGTATCTCCTTCTCTCTATGGGGTTCAGGGTATGCTGCCTTCTTGGTCTGAAGCCTGGTGCCAACACTTCTTCCTCCATGTTTTTTATGTCTATCATAGTTACTCCTTTTTTTTAGGTAACCGGTGTCCTCATGGTTCCCTAAACCACACCACTTGCACAATAAACTTTCATTGTTCTAACTGATTTGACACTCCTACACAAAGTGACCCCACTCATTACATCTTTGGAATTGGATCATGGATCAACCCTTTGCATCATACTAGATCCTACTTTTGGATGTATTACTATTGTTGTTGTTGTTGTTCCCTCATCATTTGTTATAGTACCGGTCTAGTGAGGCATTGAAGTTTGTAAGTTTCCTTAGTGGTGAAATTGGTGGGATCACCTACTTCCCTTGGGTGAAGAGAACTTGTGTGCTCCTTATCTTCAAGTTTTATGGATATTCCTTGATGGAATTCCTAGTACCTAACACATGTTGTAGAATGATTTCTTTGGGTAGTTATCTTTTGTGTGACCTTCAACTTTACAGTCGGTGCACCATAAATATTTACCTTCCTTGACACTTTCTTTTTGTGCCCTCGTCTCCCTTATCATCTATATCATGTCCTTCTGTAGGGCATGTACAATATTAGATTCTCAATTTCTTCTCTCATTCATACTATTTTCATCATTTTCCTTCTTCCCTCTCAATGTTTTATTTTTTCTCTCAATGTCCATCACCAAATTATAGGCATTGGCGTCGACATGGGAAAAGAACGCTTGAGTTCTTGTTGTCTTGAAGTTGTATGTAAATTCCTTGATAGAATGTCCCAGCACCTGATAGATGTCATGGAATGATTTCTTGGGGTAGTTAGCCATTGTGTGGCCTTCGAATTCACAGTTGGTACACCACAACTCTTTATCTTCTTTGGCAATTTCATTTTGTGCCCATATCTCCCTCATCATTTATATGATGTCCTTCTAAAGGCCCTATACATTCTTAGATTCTCTTTCACTGCTCTCATCTATACTATTATCATCATTTTCCTTTTTACCCCTTGATGTCCATTGCCCAATTGTATGCATCAACATACAAGCATGGGGGAACCTCCATTTTTTTGTGCAGCAAGGGGATCAACCCTTCAATAAACCATCTCTTCTTCAACCATCAGCTAGCTGATTTTCCAACTTGTTGAGAAACTCTTTGAGCCTACGATTGTAAGCTTTTACATTCTCATTTTTTCCTTTCTTCATTTTATAGATTTCTTCTACTATTTTTTTGTCATCTCTTAGAAGTTTGAATTCCTCTTCAAATGTCCTCTTTACATTATTCCATGACGCTTTTCTCTCTCTTGCAGGTCTATATACCAATAAATGGAAATCTCTTGTAATGTTTTAGGGAATGTCTTCAAATAATACTCATGGTCATGTTTACCATTAGCCTCCCATATTGTCACGCAAGTCCTACACTGGTATACAAGATTTTTCGATATGTCTCCTGTGAATTTTGGGATTTTTTGTTTCTTTAAGGTGTTCACCATTATTCTTGCTTGGTAAGTACCATGTGTATTTGAATAAAATGGTGTGTCTCTTTCTTGTTCATGTTTCATTTCCTCACTTGCACTCTTTTTCATCCATAAGTCCTTTACATGTCTACCTGGATTGTCTAAACCTTGGTCACCTCCCTCATGTTTTTACTCCTCCTCCTTAAAGTCTTTAGTTTTAGCCCTCCTATTCTTGGTTTTTCTACAACAAATAGGTTTTGACAATGATGCAAGCCATTTTAAATTTTTTTGGCAACCTTAGTCCATAGGTTATGATCTTCCCCTTCGTCCAACTATATGGATGGTCTTGTAGTACTGGTATTGTGTAGAGATTCATAATCTTCATTGGTAGCGGAGTGCGACACTTGGTTACTTGCCTGGTCAACATGATCTTCACTTGCTTCATCCTCTGGGAGTGGTAGGTTTTTGGAAACCTCTTCGAACTCACTCCACATACACATTCTTTCCCTCTCCTGACTATGGATTTGTCTCGCACTACGAGTCCTTCTTTTCATTGGACTCTCCAATCTTTGTTGGATTCCCTAACTTTTCAACAATTTCTTGTACCGTCGTCTTCTCTGACTATGTTCTCTTAGACAAAGAGATCTTTGTACTACTCCTCTTTCCTCATGGTTATATTTGGTACACTAGTCCTTATTTGGTCATAGGGGCATTAATTTTTAGGGATACAAAGTTAGATAATATCCCCCTCTTCTTCCACCCATGGGTGCTTTCTTCATACCACTATATTATTTTCTACTGACCTTTGCTCCCTTTTCCTTTCTACACATTTCTCTTGTACTTCAATCAGATTGTGAGCCAACAAACTTGGAATACTTTGGAGAAGATCATAGACCGTAGGTTGCACCGTGAGTTTTTCGTGTATCATTCCTTTAAGGACCGCTCTCTCCCATGATTCCCTCTGCATGTACTGATCAACCAAAACTTCCCACATATGTAGCAAGTCTTTTGTTAATTGATCCTCTCTTGTTCCTTGTCCTCAACACCACTGTCGATTACTAACACTTATTATTTGAACAATTAGTCCATTATTCAACCATCCATCCTATTGGCCTTCTGTCAGATCTCTAGATTTGAATAGGCAATGAAACCAAAATATTTACTCCCTGTGGTGAGTACTTTAGTTTACTCAGTTAATAGGGATATAAATATAACACATTTAACACAATAATTTAAATCTAACACCTACTAATGGAAGAATGAAATAAATTTATTCTCAAGTTTAGTGTATATACAATTATAATTTAAATATATTTCCTGAACCATACATAAATAGTATCAGACGGTTGGTTAAGACCGCTAATCATCAACAATCAACACAACATATTGGGAACAACTAATTACACTGCCATATACTAACAAAACTAAACAAAGTATTATTTATTTATTCATGGCATATTTTTTTCTACCATACCCCTAGTTGTTACCCACACATACAACAAAGATGAGGCTAAAATATTTGAAGATATTTCTTTGATTTCAATTAATTATGCCCATATTTTAGAATTGCATACCATACAAAGTGTGTATGTAATTAAATATTGATAGTGTTTAAAGTAACACACACACACACACACACACACACACACATGTGTGTGTGTGTGTGTGTGTGTAATTTTTAATTTTTTGAGATATGTCCCTTGCACTATTGAACTTACGAGAAACAACATTTCATCACTTGCCATTGGTCTTGTTAACTTTTTCCTCTCTTTTGTGAAACAAAGTAAATAATAACACCTTCTATGTTTCTAGCCTCCACTATGATTACAATAACATCTCTCGCACCATAAACAAGAATGTACACACACACACATTCTTGTTCATGGTGCAAGAGATAATTTTGAAGTCATAGTGGAGGTTAGAAACACATAAGGTGTTAATATTTATTGAGTTGCACAAAAGAGAGGAGAAAGTTAACAAGACCAAAAAAAAGTGATAAAATGTTGTTTCTCATAGGTTCAATAGTGCAAGGGACATATCTCAAACAAGTCACAATTGCTTACATGGTATTCATTTTATTCATTATCAACCTGACAACATATTGTATCAACATAGCCATCGAATAATTGATATCGACTTATCTCGACATTAAGTTCCACGTGTACATGACCGACATAAGTGGAGAGTACATAATGATGTCATCAAAAAATAATACACATCATTAAAGAGAAAGTTGAATCACTTTAGGTGTTTTGAAAAACATGTGGGTCCTTGAATAATTTATACATGTAGGACTAGATTATATTATATTTTCATTAGATTTCTTTAAACTATGATTGAACCTCTATATACATATATCTAGAGATAATTTATCTTCTCTATATAGATCTATCATACACATGTATGTACATGTATTTATTTAACTATCACCTTTTTTATCCATGGAAAATATTAATACATATTGATGATATCTAGTCTTATGTACTAGATATTGGAGATGATCCTATATTGATTGTTCCATGGCTAGCATGACTCTTATATAAGAAACAAGAGAATTATATTCAAGTTAAACATGTATGCATAATTTATAAATGATTGGTGATCATTAATCATGTCTTAGTTTGGTAGTTTTGTGACAAGTTCCACATTGAATCTAATAGGTCGAATATATTTTCCATTAGGTATTCAAATATTTTGACTTTGTCTTACCTTGAAAATGTTATGTTCTTACCTTGAAAATACAGATCCATTATAGTAATATGAACTTATAATATTCATTGCATAATTTTTTAGGCATTGCATAGTAGTATTTTACTTTTATAATGTTTGATTTTGTGCTCTATCAACCTTAGAAGTTTATGATATGAATTTATTAACACATTTGAGTTTGGAAAAAACTTTAGTCACCTTTCATCTTATTTATACAAGTTATAGATTGTCTTTCTTTCCATTGCTCATTGAGAATTTAATTGCAAACATTGTATTTTTTTAATATGATTTATTAATTTATAAGTTGCAAGAATTCTTAGTGATAAATCTTGTGTACATCAAGAATAAATTGCTCTAAATGTTGGTTAACTTAAATATATACATTTATATGGTAAACATGTTAAATTTATGAACCATACATGCACTAAGTTGTGTCATGTACAATTTTCTCTTCCTAGAACTACTATAATAACTCAAGGTAGATGAGGAGTGTGGGTGAGGAAGGAGGCTCGGGTTTTAGCAGTCTTGGTATGGTCGTGCAACTCAATTTTAGTCCTCTCAAGAGTAGAGGAACTTTAGAAACAATGCATGGAGACAACTAGGAAGAGCATGGAAGGATCTGCAAATTGAAAGGACAATTTTTTCTAGGAATAAGCATTTGAGGAAACCAAAATCTCTAAGACATGATCAAAATTCTCAAACCAAGTGGGGTTTTGGATTGATGTTTTCTATGCTAGGAAAAGGATCGAAGGGTTTAGAAGAGGTGTAGAAATGAAAAGGGAAGAAGCCAATGCTTATGGAGGACCAACAAAAATAACAACATGCAACCATGTGATTACAGTGCGTGTGGAAGATGAGAAATAGAGAGATGCTCTTAAAATGTTTAATTAGAAAGCATTGTTTATGAAATGGGCAGGAGATTAACCAAAATATTCACATTTATGAAAATGTTGTGATGAGAAATGGGGTAAAACCCTGATCCTCAAAACCCCGCCAAATGTTTTTTCTTAGATATTTGTGAAAATTCCCAGAAGAAAGAATGGATCTAGCTCAATGGGTATTTTTTATGAGTGGGATGATTTTTTATATAAAAGATTGGACACCTAAATTTGACATAGTAAAAGGATTTTGTTGGTGTAATTAAGGAATTTTACGTTGGTTAATTCACACTTAGGTCTAATTATACTTTACTTAAGCTTACTTAGGGACAACATAGAAGCTTTTAGGAGCATTTCCACTTTAAGTGGTGTTATCATATTATCACATTTCACTTTATGTGTTGACTCCACCTTTAGTGCACTTATCACTTTATCATTCTCCACCTTTATTGAACATGTTGCACATAATTTATTACACATTGGAGGATGATCCACCTCTAGTGGACATGTGATTTCACCTTAGAGAGGTGATAAGTTGTCTCTTGATTATCATGTTGAGACAATGATAATTGTCATTGTCTCATATGGTCCTTTGTAATCACCTTGGCTATATAATCAAGGGGTCTCCTATGTAATATTGATTCAAGTTGATTCCAATTGAATCGGTCTATTATATTTTCATTCTTGGTGAGAATACAATTTATTCTTGTCATATTATTTGTTTCTTGTTATTGTGATTTCCATTTGGCTTATAGATCTTGGGTGGCTATCTTCATAGAAACCTATTACATGGTATCAGAGCTTTTAGAGTGCCAATTGTTTTCTATTAGAGAGAATATGGCAGATTTTGAGGGGTGCTCTTTGTGGCTTTCTATTGCAGGGCAAAAATGTAGCTTGTTGGTGCAAATTAGGTGTTGGCATCACATTGTGGAGGTCCAAAAATGCAAAGATCAACTTTTGTTTCATCCAAATCAAACATCAAAGGCCAAATCTATAGCCATTTGAAGTTTGGAGGTGCGACAGTGATTCAAGAATCATAATTATGCAGATGATTTTCAAAAAACAATATTCCAGTCATCCAAACTCCTTTTTTTGAGCAATATTTTTTATTTGGGGTAGAACTTCATGCTTTGTACATTGGTGTAGATGGTTTCAGTTTAATGTGCTTTAATTTTCCAAAAATTACATAATCTCATTTTTGCAACTTCCATGGCCTTGTTCAGCCTCATATGGACTCCTTTTACTTGGTGCAATTGTTTTTGAAAGTGCATAATTTTTTTTTTCTGTATTTTATAGTGGTTCTATTTGTTTATAGTGACTATGATTAGAAATTTTATTTTTAAAATAGACTTATTTTAACAATCGTAATTCATAGACCTTAGTTTAGTCTTTTGCATAGTGATTTAAGTCTATTATAACCTGATTATGGCAATTATAATCACTGAAATGGAAAGTCCAAGAAAGAAAAAGAAAACAAGGAAAAATAAATAAATAAATAATTTTTTATTATTTATTAAAGTTTTTAAGTAATACAATATTTTTAAAAACTTTTTTTATAAGTTTTTAAAAACAAATCACAAAATAAATATGCAAATTGCAAAATAATTATATTTTTTCCACCTACATACTTGTCTTGTAGCGTTCTCCAACTGGCTGCCAAGGGAGCCAATTGTCCTCTATTATTTTCTCAGCAAAATTTCAATTGGAGGCATCTTCTCTGATATTCTTTAGGGCATTCTTAATGGTGTCATCATCAGTTTCTAATTTTGCATTATTGTGAAGTTGTATTCTCTTGCATGAGCTATGTTTTAAATGCACTAATATAAAGTGTCATCCTTCTTTGTACTTTGTCACTAATGGCATTTTTTATGTAATCCTACTGTAGACAGTAGATTAGGAAGTATCTTGTGAGACTTGGTGCGTGACTCTAGTTGAGACATATAATGTATCGATCTACCATTGACGAGTATCTCGTTGATGTTAAAGTAGGTGTTTCCATGCCTGATCTTCATCATATTGCAATGTGTGATTCATCAGTCATTCTTAATTGATAGTGGCACCTATTTTGTCACATTGACATTCTTTGTACAATATTGGCTCTATTTTCTTCCCATAAAGAAGTATTGGTCGTCATCTTGGATCATCTTTGCAAGAGATTTGACATTGAGGAGGGCTTCATGGTATTTCCTCTTCTCTCTTATTTATGGGGGGGACCATTTCCTCATATGAGTTTTTGTTATTTCCATTGAGAGAATTGTGTATTTTCATCTCTCTTTCTCCATTTGTGAGAGATTACATTTGCATTATAAATGGGTACCTAACATGGCTTAATATTCAGGACCAATTTTGCATTGTTAGCTTTTGTACATTCTCCCTAAGCTGCACTTAAGAGGGGTGTTGGTGTAACTAAGACATTTTACCTTGGTTAATTCACACCTAGGTCTAATTAAGCTTTATTTATGCTTACTTAGGGACAACATAGGAGTTTTTAGGAGCATTTCCACTTTAGATGATGTTATCATATTATCACATTACACTTTATATGTTTGCTCCACCTTTAGTGCACTTATCATTTTATTACTCTCCACCTTTGTTGCACATACTTTATTATACATTGGAGGATGATCCACCTCTAGTGGATATGTGATTCCACCTTAGATGGGTGATAATTTGTCTCTTGATTATCATGTAATGAGACCACCACTTTTATTTATCTCATTGACTTCTTTGCACTACCTTGGCTATAATCAAGGGATCTCTTATGTAATGTTAATACAAGTTGATTCCAATTGAATCAACTCAATGTATTTACATTCTAGGTGAGAACAATTTATTCTTGTCATATTATTTCTCTGTTGTTATTGTTCTTTTCATTTGGATTCTATATCTTGGGTGGCTATCTCCATAGACAAATCTTATAGATTTGATACATGATGTCCCAATCTAGATCTAGTTCTACAATCTCCCATAAGAATGCTAGGACATTAAAACCCTAGAAACAATTGGAAATGAATTGGGAAGATTCACAAAAGAAAATGAAGCAGTTGAATAAAAAGACCATAACATGTATGAAATAATGTTTATATAATGGAAAACCTACCCCCTAGTACCTCATGTTGATATTTGGTCTAATGAGGGTATGTGGTTGCTAGAGATCAAAGTAGAAAATATTGTTGGAAATTGCAAAGTGTGCAAAGATGTATGTCACTTAGTTGAAGATTTCATTCAGGATAAGAAAGGGAAAGAATTGGAAACTATAAGGTTAACAATGAAGACATATTCATTGTCAAAGGAAATAGATCCAAACACCATGAAGGATTGTAGGGTTTAAGAGACCCAGGGGGAGGATGATGCCCAAAAAGAAGTCTCGGAGACTTCAAGTCATCAACAAATGAAATTGGATCTCGATCTCAGGAATTTGTGTAAGGATTGTGATGGGAAAGAGCTTGGAGACCACCACCAAAATAAAGATAGTGGATACCAATGATAGAAAACCACCAACAACCCCTTCTTTAGTGCTCGCTATAGAGGTACCTAGTGACTAGTTGAGAAGCTCAGTTAGTGTTGAAGAGATGAATTTTATTTAGAATAGCAGCAATTGCCCAAAGGATTTTAGGGATAAAAGTGGTATTAAGGAAACAACCAATATTTTAGAAGATTTAAGAAGAAGAGAGACCAAAGAGTCATAGGGGATTGCAAAGGAACTAGAGGTAAAGTGCCAACAAAAGGTGCATTTAAAAGACATTCATGTCTCTTCTTTGTGAAAATAATTTTTTGTTGGAAGAAATTAGACACGAATCATCCTCTTCAAGAGGAATTTTTGACTCCTCTAAAGATAACGATGATTATTTTGGGTATGGGAGATTTATAAGGAGTTCTAGAAACCAGAACCATTAATCAATCACATGCTACTTCAATGAAGGTAAAAAATGGAGAAAGCAAAAGAGAGGAGAAAATTAAAAGACTAAAATTAGAAATGGATGGAAGTGCTAAAAGACAAAGTAAACTTAGATCAGGGAAGGGATTTTCCATTTCCTGGGAAACATGAGAATCATATCATAGAACATCAAGGGGTGCAATGCCCCTAAAAGAGGGGTTCTGATAAGGCATGGCTAGATGTGGTAATGCTTCAAGAAACAAAACTGAATAAGTTGGAAGCAGAGCATTTGATGTAGAGTTAGAAATAATGGCAAGGTTCTTTTATTGGGGCTGAGGATACCACATATGGCTTGGGAGTGATTTGGAATTCAAACACAATAAAAGTAGAGCATGTGGCCCAAGATAGACATTGACAACTTTTTAAGGGGAGACCATTAGTTTTACAAAAAGATCTCTTCAGTTTTAACATTTATGGCCCAACGAATGCTTCTCAGAAGTAGAGACTATGACAAGTTGTTACTGCTAAAATTGAAGAGACCAATAATGAAGTGATAATCCTGGGTAGAGACTATAATGCAACTCTCATTGTGGTAGACAAAAAAGGAGGTTCGACGGGTTTTGGATCCATATAATTATATTTTCATAACTTTGTAACTAGGAGTGGACTTTGGGAAGTGTAGTGCACCAATGATTCTTAAACATGGACCAATTAGAGATAAATTTTCCTCAATATTGCAGAAAATTTAGATCGGGTTTTTGTAGCCGGGAAGTGGGAAAATTTAAAAGTTGTCTTTGAACCTAAAGTCTTTCTCATCACTAGTTCAAATCATTATCCTATTTCATCAATAATACAAAATGGTTCCATTCCAACTCATTGTCCATGTAAATTTGAAAAAATATGGTTTACAAATGAGAAATTGAGAGAGTTAGTGGTTCAATGGTGGAATTTGGCCCTATTTTGGCATGAAAAGAAGACTTTTGTCTTCAAAAACTCTCAATTTTTAATGTCAAAGATGAAGGAATGAAATACGACCCATTTTGGTAATAGTTTTGAAGGAAAAACCCACTTGGAAAAGAGTTTGTATGATCTTCATAGTAAAGTTATCTTGCATGGTATGACGGAAATTGATTTTAAGGAAGAAAAGGATTTGAACTCCTAGTATGCGGAAGTTATGACAAGAGAAGAAATGCATTGGAGGAAGAAATCTTGGGAACGTTGGTTGAAAGGGGGAGACTGGAACAAAAGTTTTTTTCATAGTTTGGCCAAGACAAGGAGGTCATATAGGATTTAAGGATTTATTGCATCAAGAAGAATAATGGACAATGGGCTATGGGATAGGTAGAAAAAAAAAGTTGACAAAGGGACACTAGATTGTTTCCAAAAAAATTTGATAGTAGATCTGAACAAGAACCAGGAAAAGAATAGTATTCTCGTTGTGATTCCAAGTATCATTTCAGAAGAACATAATCTATTTCTACAAAGGGAGGTCAATTCCGAGGAGGTGAAAGAGGAACATTTTTCAATGGAGGGAGACAAGGCCCCTAGTTTGGATGGGTTTCCAACAATTTTCTTTTAGAGGATTTGGGACCTTTTTAGGACTGACCTTTGGAAAGTTGTTAAGGAATTGAGACAGGACTATGCACTTCTTAAAGATATGAACAACACCTTGATTGTATTGATTTTGAAATAAGAAGAGGTACAAACATTTGAAGATTTTAGGTCTATTTTATAATTGTAAAAGTGTGCACAAAATCATATCCAAAGTTATGACTAACAGTTTAAAAAAAGTTTTAGATAGTGTTATTTTGGAAGAGTAGAGTGGATTTTCTCTGAACAAATTGATAGTGAAAGTAATTTTTATAGCCCACAAGGCTATTCATTCTATTATAAGTGCTAGATTGGAAAGGATGTCTGTAAAACTGGGTATTAGAAACTCTTATGACCAAGTTGATAGGGACTTCTTGCTGAAGGCAATGGATTGTTTTCACTTTGATCAAAAGTGGATGTCTTGGGTTAAACATTGTATTTTCTCTCATTTCTCAATTTTAATTAATGAGAGCCCACAAGGATTTTTTGAAGCCTCAAGAGGGCTTTATTAGGGAAACCATATTTATCCATTTTTGTTCATCATTATGGCACAAGTTTTAGGGAGATATAGCAATAAAAAAAGGAGGGATGGTCTATGGAGGGGGTGAAAGTGGTTGAAGGAGTTGAGATCACCTCCCACCTGCAATTTGTAGATGACACCCTTTTAATGGGGGAAGCTTCACTTAGTGAAGCAAGAATTATGAAGTCAGCTTTAGATGACTATAGTAAGTATTTGGGATGAATAATTAATAGGAACAAATCAAATATTCTCTTTTTCAATACTAGGATCAAGAAGAAAATCAAAATCTCAAGGATTATGGGGATCACAATGAGGTCTTTACCTGGTAAATTTCTAGGAATCCCTCTCTTTGCAGGCATAGGCAGATCAAACATTTGGAGCAATCTCTTGGACAACTATTGTAAAAGGTTAGAAGGTTAGAAAAGTAGGTGACTTTATTGAGCAAGACACATTCTTATGTTGAAATATGTATTATCAACTATTGCCGTCTTTTTAATGTCCTGTTTCAAGATCCCCTCTAAAATCATAAGAGCAATTGAGAAAAGAATGAAGATTGTTTTTGAATGGTAGTCGAGATCAGGACAAAATCCCATTGTTAACTTGGGAAAAGATTTGTCAACCCAAATCAACAGTTGGTATCTGACTTAGAAATTGGCAATTAATGAACGAGGCGATTAGGCTAAATTGATATGGAACATATTTTAAAACTCAGAACATAAATGGGATCTTAAAAGTCAAATATCTAGATAACCAAGAATGAGACATAATTTTAACGATTGAAAATCCCTTCTAAAGGCTCAAAAATATGGAAAAATAACAAATTTTTGGAATCTCTCTAGATAGCTTTAAATTCCTAGAGAGTGAGGAAATTTTTAGAGATTTGCAATAAATCACAAGTATTAAGTGGGGAACAAAGGTGATTGATTTTATAGAAAGGAGTACAATTAATGGGGTAGTTATTTAGAATTGGAAATCATTAGACACTCTACCTTTGATTTGCGAAAATCATGATATGTTAGCCAGTATCTTCAAGGAAAGAAAAGTTCTTTTTAATGATGATCAAGATTATATAATTTTGCATGGCTTTAGAAGGGGAATTATTCGGTAAAGATTAGGTATAAGGTTTTGGAAAAAGCAACTGCATTGGAAGATTGGCCTCAAGAACTTTGTTGGAACAAATTTTGTCTACCAAAAGAGAGATCCTTTTCATGGATAGCCTTGAGCGGTCAAATTCTTACAGGTGAAAGAATCCAAAACTTGGATTCATGGGCCCATTTGAATTTGTATTATGTGACAATCACAAAGAAACTTTTGATAACCTTTTGTTGCACTGTGCGAGGTTTGCTACAAGATATTTTATGGGGAATATTGTAGCATCGGGAGAAAAAAAATTCAAGATGTAATGAACAATGAAGCAAAGGCACAAGTGACTCTTGAAGCATTAAAAATGGCAAAGAAGTTATCTGCGGACAAGGTTCACCTAGAGGGTGACTCAATAGTCATCATAAACACTTTGGTTAAAGGGGAGGCTTTGGCATGGCACCTCAACAAATATATAAAATTAACATGTAAAATATTAAATTCTTTTAAAGAATTCATAAATAACCCAAATTATTCTAGTGGGCAATGAGTTGGCACATACACTATCAAAATGGTCAGTGGCATTTAAAGAGAGAATGGTGGAAGAATATTGGGAGGATTTACGAGATTTAGAATTGGGGTACGAGATTCATCATACGCTGCTAGCATGAACTTGAAATGATTTCAGAGGAAAGGAAAAGGAAAGGAAATGAAGGGAAAGGTCCTTTTATAGTCCACTATACCAGCCATATGTTTTTGGGTATACATATGGTGACAACAATATGGGACTACCCCTATACTCCTTGCTGGAGGCATCTATTATGCTTCAAATGAGGCACACATACCCTAACCCCTAGTGGAATTTAAACTTGTGACATCCCTTTCAAGAGGTCAGAGGATGAGGCAACAAGTGATGGAAGATAGGAGTAAAGTGCAATAAATGAGGGTAGCTCATTCCCATGACAAGTTGTGATTTAAGGTGGGATTTATCTTTGGTAAACAAAGTGAAAGTTAATTGTTTGGTGAAGAAGGGAAGTATGGTGTGAAGGATGCATTTCATGTTAAATATTGTCAAGCAACAAACTGTGTTTCTAGGAAGAATTTCAGACAAGAGAATGAAGAGTGTTCAAAATTAGAACCCGTGTTCCTGTAAATCATCAATAACATGCTAGGTGAAGTGTTCATGAGGTCCAAGCATATTATTTTGATGTTTTCCATGTGAAGCTTGGAGTTGGGGACAAAGGAAGAGCCAAAATGGGTGAAGAGGGAATGTATTGAAGACAAATGGTTATTTGGGCTTAAATCTTTGCTTTCCATGACTATTCTAGGGAGAGGTTTTAGTGCAGAGTATGGGGATTGGAGGGAAATCAGAAACATAGAAGAATCCATTTTACCCTTCATCATTTGGAGTGCAAAATGTTGCAAGAAGGAAGATCATATAGAAGCCCATATGGTCTGGGATTCAAGAGAGAGTTTCTCCAGGAAAGAGAAATATTACGTCAAGTAGAAGCAAAGGCTGGTAAACATGACAGGAAAGGGCCAAAATTTGAGCCAAGTGACTATTGGATTAATTGCCTTGTGAAAACCTAGAAGGAGAAAAAAGGGGAAAAGTAAAATTTGTAGGTTGAATCCTTTTTCTATTTAGCTTTTAGAAGTTTGTGTTTATGGTGTTTATAGTGAATAAATGTCTTGAGTGGTTTGGTTGTAGGTTGATAAGCATGCCATTTTAATGGCATTTTTGGAATCTTATAATTGATATAATACAAACAAAGTTTTTTTTGTATAAAAAATTATGTGATTACAGGGGGTTTACTATCCAGGCTGACTGAGATTTTGTATTCTCTTTGTGTTTTGTGGATGGGCATTATGTTGAATGTTTTTTTGAATTTTTTTTGATATATCATTTAGGGAATTCAAACAAATAAAGATTATTTCTCTATTGCAAATTATAATAAATGTTCACTCAATTTGTTAAAATAAATTTATCAATTTACATACGTAAACATGTATACACATTTGAAATAAAGCACAATACTTCTAGATATATAAATTTAACACGTACAAAATAATGAATACCTTCAATACACACATACATACTTCAGCTATATAAGATTTGAAATTAAGAAATTTGGGTTAAGAATCATGAAATTAAGAATTTAAATTCTAGGACTAGACTTCGCTAGACAAAATATTACCTAAAGGGATATGATCTAGTGGATCAATGTAACCTAATCTAGATAAATCAAATGCTACAAAATATATTATTCGTGAACTCTTAATTGACATCAAACTGCATCCACATAGAGTTCTTCCATGAAAAAAAAATTAATGTATAAAAGGGTAGATAAAAGAAAGGTCTGATTATATATTGAAAATGACATTTCTATGCTTCCTTTAACAAGATATATATAGGCGAGGAATATATTAGACTTCTTTGACATCTCAAGATAGTTTGAACCTTTTTAAATTAAATTGGCATCAAGAACTAAAAGGTTGTAATGACTAATACATACAAATTAAGTGGATATATTTCATATATTTTCTTATAACATTTATAATTTAACTATATTAATCCATTAAATAATTGTTTATAACAAATGTTTTATATATTAAAATTTTTATGTCGAGGTAGTCATCCTATTTCTTTCTATTAACAAGTTATATCAAATGCTTATGTGAGTATGTCAACTCTACATGTCAGCAATTTTTACACCGAAGACGTTCCTTCTTGAAAAAAAGGGTTAACTTTGTAGATCAATGGTTCCCAACACATTAGAAGTAGTGCAAGATGAATGCATTGATCTTGAGCATTCATTTCCATCTATTTTAATTCGCTCCTTTTCATTTTCTGTCATTTTCATTCATTATTTTTAGCCATTTTCTGTCACTGTTATTTTATTCCATCACCATTTTTTGCGTATCATTTTACTCCGTCCATTTTGAACTCCCTGCATTCTCGCAAATTGTTGATTTTGTACGATGTTTTTTTTGGTTCACATATAAACCTGTTGTTTTGTTCTTTCGTAGGCACAAATTTTTTATTTTATTTTTAATTGAATATATTTTGAGCTCAGGTTTTTTTTATATTGATTTTTTTTTTTTTTCTACCAGCTATTGTTTTCTAATTTAATGGGACTATACGTTAAGAGATAGTCATTACTTTTGAGGATTCACACATAGGTATTAAAATGACATTACAATCAATGACTTAAATATTTTTTGAATGTGTTTTCATCATTGGGATGATGGTTAGAATGATCTTAGATGCAACCATCAAAATCAAGAATTACTTTTACTGTAATTTTAATGGCATTCCACATGCGAGAGCTAAAAGCACACCAAGATATTGTTTAATTTTGTCTCAATTAGTTTTGCAAATATAACTTTACATTGACAGATAGAGTATAATAGACTTCCTCCTTACTTTTATTTATAAAAAAATGTTATAAATTTCTCGTATGTATACTAAAATATATGATTTTAAGCATATTATGATAAAATATATTGTTTGTAATTTTTTAATTTAAATATTTATTATTATGTCGAGAGGCGTTCTTGTTAGTATTATGAGTTCCAAGATTACTGAGGGGGGGGGGGGGGGGANGGGGTGAATCAATAATCTACCATATCAAACTTTTCCTCAACCATTCAACCACTTGCATCAATAAACATTCATTCCATGAAAAACTAAAGAATAAGAATAAACATCCAGAATCATGCAACACAATAACACCAAAGTTTTTATAATGGAAACCCAACTAGGAAAAACCATGCGTGGAGATGAAACCCACTAAAATTAGCATTCTTTTGAAGTATTCCTGATTAAGAGCTTAGCCCTGTTAAAAGCTTACAATATACCCGATTAAGAGAAAGACCCTGTTAGGAGTCACCCGGTCAAGGGATTTACCTCTAGCCATGTTAGGAGTTAAAGAGTCACCCTATTAAAGGATTTACAATTCAGACTTGTTAGGATTTACCTGGTTAAGGGATTTAGCTTGGTGAAGTTGTTAGGAGTCAAAAAGTAAATGATCTGAGAAAGTAGCACTTCCTTTTCTAATACATATCCACTTTAAGCTCAATTTATGCTACATGTGCAGACAAACTTCTCTTTTCTTCATTCTCTCGATCGCACCTCTGCTTCCTTGATCTATACTTGTATATTTTATTATTTTACATATTTATACAATACAAGTACATTAGGGAAATTTTAACCACCTTACAAAATGTTTTACAATATTTCCCACTCAATGAGAAATCCCTAAAATGTGTTAACAATAAAGAACACATTCTAACTAACTCAAGTTTGCCTTCAAATCCATCACACATCAATTTGAAAAAGAAAAGTCAAACCATAATACACTTTCCAATGTTCTTGCACAAGCTTAAATAAATCTAATCATAAATGATCACAAACATGCCAACTCATGATCTGTGTCAATATTCATCTTCACCACAATCCTTGGAACATGTAATCACTCATCACAACTTGATCGAACATCATCAATCAAGGTTTGGACTGACTGTTCTTGACTATCTTAAAAACTGTTTTAACTCTTTTCCTGAATGACCTTCTATCACTTGAAACTTTCCCTTCCAATCATCAAAACATGATGCGGTCTCAACCACAACCTCATGACATATCCAAGATACACATATTATGACCACAACATCTGAATCCAAACAATGTTGACAAAATCATCAAATCATTCCTTTTTGTCTTCATCATGTTCTTCCTATAACCTATCAACCTTCAATCAATCATAACTCACACAATACATAAGATAAATATTTGTGGTCATAGATATAACATCTAGAGACATCACTTAGTCTTCCTGTATGGTCGCACACTCCAATTCATTCTACAACTCTGGATTTGACCTCTTGAACACTCATCAGCTTAACAGGTACACTGTCAACCAATAAACAATAAGTTGACATCAATGAAAAAATCATAACTGATCAATCTATCATCAACTCAACATCAAACTCATACACAACTTAAATCTTCATCATTTATGATAACAATCTCCCCCTTTGGCATTGATGACAACACCAACAATACAAGCAATCATCTAGAGATCTAGATACCAAAAATATTGGTCCACCTTAGATGATTCTTCTATCTTTCTCTTCTCTTCAAAATTTACTCTTCTCCGCTCTTCTCCCCCTTTGATAACAATGCTAAAGACACAACATGACTCAAGTCTTCAACTACTAAAATTGTCTTCTTCTCCTTCCGACTGCTCCCCCTAAGGAGTAGTCCCTTGAACATCAACCCACAATGAAAGAAATGACAATAAATCCACTAGATTGATGCACCAACAACATCTTAATTCTTCTTAGGTAGGGGCATCATCCCTAGCTTACCTCTAAGGTACTCAAAAGTATCCTTAGGTAATGGCTCAGTAAAGATATTTGTCATCTGCTCTTTTGTTGGAATATATTTCAACTTCACCTCTTTATCTTGCACTTTCTCTCTCAAAAAAATGATACTTAATTTCAATGTGCTTAGTTTTGGAATGGATCACAAGATTCTTGGAAATATTAATTGCACTTGCGTTATCACAAAATATAGTTACTGGTCCAGTCACCTTTTCCTTGATGCATTCAAGAATCTACTTCATCCATGCAACCTGTGTGCAATTTATAGCTGCTACAACATACTCAGCCTTTGCTATAGATTGAGATATACAATTCTATTTCTTGCTTTTCCAAGACACAAGCCTTCCACCGAGAAAGAATGCACCACCACTTGTGCTCTTTCTATCATCAAAATGTCTTGCCCAATCAACATTAGTAAACACACTCAATGAGAAATCGCCATCATGAGTATACCACAAACCATAATCAACTGTCCCTTTTAGATATCTAAATATCCTCTTGACTGCAACTATATGAGATTCCTTGGGATTTTCTTGGAATCTATCCACTATACCAATTGCTTGAGCAATGTCTGGTTTTCTATGACCAACATACTGCAACTTACCTAACATAGATCTGTATAAGGTAGCATCAACTGTATTAGATTCACCATCCTTAGATAATTTACATCTAGTTACCATGGGAGTTCGAACTAGTTTGGAGTCATCCATACCAAAGGTCTTGAGTACTTATTTCGCATACTTGGATTGATTGATATATATACCTTTCTTCAGTTGTGACACTTGCAATCCAATAAAGAATTTGATCTCCCCAATCATTGACATCTCAAATTCCTTCTTCATCTCTTCAACAAAATCCAAACTCATCTCATCATTACCTCCAAAGATTATGTCATCAACAACAACTTTAGCTAACAATAATTTACCTCCTTCAACTTTAAGATACACATTACTATCATCACTTTTTATTTCAAAACCAATTTGAATAAGATAGGAATGTAACCTCTTATACCATGCTCTTTTGGAGCTTGTTCTAGTCCATACAATGTCTTTTGAAGTTTTCATACCATGTCCTTGTCCTTTTCAATGAAAAACCATCTAGTTTATCCATGTAAACCTCTTCCTCAAGAATTCCATTTAAGAAGGCTAACTTGACATCCATTTGAAATACCTTGAAATTCTTGTAAGCAGCATAAGCAACTAGAATTCTTACCCCTTCCAGTCTTGCAACTGGAGAAAAAGTCTCTCCATTGTCTAGTCTTTCTTCTTGAGCATAGCCTTTGCATACAAGAGTTGTCTTGTTTTTGATCACCTCTCCATCTTCATTCGATTTATTCCAAAAAAACCCACTTGGTACCAATCACATTTTTATCTTTAGGTCTAGAAACAAGTGCCCATGTAGCATTCTTCTCAATCTGATCAAGTTCTTCCTCCATGGTTCTTACCCAATCATCATCCTTGATTGCTTCTTTTATTGTCTTGGGCTCAAAATTAGAAATCAAACATGTACTTTCTCTGATCTTTCTTCTATTTTAAACACCCACATTCTTATCTCCTAAAATCTGATTAGTAGAATGGTTCAACTTCACATACCTAGGTATCACCAATTTAGGTCTTGAAGCTTCTTCTACAATTTGAATCACTTCTTCTACATTGTTTTGATCTGTCGGTCCATGCACTTTTGGTTCAATGTAAAAAATCTCCTGATCATCCTCAATCACTTGCTTGCTTGAATCATCAGATTTCTTAGGGTATTCATCTACCTTTACATTTTCACTTTCAATCATCTTAGTTATTCTATTGAAACACTTGTATGCTTTTCTTTTAGTAGAATAACCCAAAAAGATACCTTCGTCACTCTTAGGATCAAACTTGCATGTGTCACCATCTCTCTTGATGTAACATCTACTACCAAAGACTTTAAAGTACTTAAAATTAGGTGAGTGACCATACAATAGCTCATAGGGCATCTTATCTGTTCCTTTCTTTACTTGCAACCAGTTCAGCCTGTAAACAAAAGTACTAATAGCTTCTCTCCAACACATCTTAGATACATCTCCTTATATCGCTTGGATCACAAAAAATAACTCAAACAATGCTTCTTTAGCTCCACAACAATTTTCACAATGCACAAGGTAAGAATACAATCCAAAAATAACTTTTTTATCAACCTTCTTATGCACTCTTTAAATGCACTTATCAATAGAACTTACTTTATCACCGATTGACCCAGAGTTCAATATCGATGATCAAAATATCATATAATTCATCAAAACTTCACAATAAATTTTTGAGGTCCTTATTGCACCTTAATATGCTGATAAAAATTACCACATACCTACAGGGGGTCTGAAAGATGGATTCAACAATACTTTCTCCCCCTAGGCCACATGAAGGCTTAGTTTGATGATGAATTGTCCACACCGAATGGAGATGTGGATTCCTTAGATGTCTTACTATTTTCCTTCTTCTTCCAAGTATTTTTCTTCTCTTTCTTGATCTTATTGACATTCACAATCTGCTTTCCTTTCTGATTGTTTGTCTAGTTTACCGATTGGTTCCTTAACCTGCAGTTTCTTGCTAAATGTCCAATCATATGAAAATGAAAACATGCCATACCAGTTGTTCTCCATGGTCTTTCATTACCTCTTCCAGTCATCATTATACAATTCACATCCATGTGTCCATAGTTAGCACAAATTGAGCACGTGACATCAAATTATCTCACCCTTTGGTAAAGAATTTCTCGGTTCACTGGTGACCACTGATTGTTTATCCTTTTCCTGCACTCATCAACTTTGTGACCATTTGTTTTTCTAACAGTAACCATCAAAGCTACTAGATCTATTATTGTATCTAGATTTATAATAATAAGCACCATGACCATATTTATTACAGTTGTAACAATGTCCATCAAAAACACTTGCTTTGTTTACAGATCGACTCCTACATACATTTTTAGTATGACCTACCTTATGACAATTGAAACACACAAGTGTGTAGGATTTCTTACCAAGATTTCTTTTTGTTACCTTTGGTGGAGACTTTCCTTCATGCTTGATCTCCTTTGTTCCAGAAGATTCACCAACTTCAAAAGTAGTCTTACCAATGTATCCAATACCTGTGGTATCCTTGCTCCTTCTTTGATTCCTTAGTTCTTCATCAAGCTCTGTAGTACTCTCATTGAATTTCTTTAGCATATCATTAACGCTTTTCAACTCTCCTTTCAATTTCAGCTCATTCTCATTTCTTAGATTTGCATTTAGCCTTGGGGGTTCTTGATACTCTTCATTATTCCCATGTGAATGTTCATGCAATGTACTAGCCTCTTGTTCAGATTTGAAAATCTCATCCACTTTAGCCTTTAGGGTTTCATCTTTAGCTTTTAAGGCATCCTCTACAACTTTCCTTGCATCTTCTACATGTCTCCTTGCTTCCAATTCTTCACTCATTCTAATTGATTGGGCTTCCATTTATCTCTTGAGGTTTTTCTTATCATTTTTCAATTTTTCAATCTCCATAGCCATGGCTTCTAGTGCTACTTCAGATTCATCAGATCCACTTTGTTTAGATAATTGCTTGATGTAGTCTTCACTCTCACTTAGTTGTTCAGAAATCTTTGTTCTTTTAACTCTTGACTACTTCAGTTGATTCTTCAACTCCTTAATGTCCATTTCAGCTTCTTTGAGTTGCATTCTTTGCTTCAAAAAACCTTCCATATTTTCCTTAAGGATCCTACCCGAGTTGTTAGGCTTCTTGAAGAGAACTAGGCTCTAATACTGATTGCTAGTATTATGAGATCCAAATTTATTGAGAGGGGAGGGGGGTGAATCAGTAATATACCAAATCAAACTTTTCATCAACTATTCAACCACTTGCATCAATAAACATTCATTGCATGAAAAGCTAAACAATAAGAATAAGCATCCACAATCATGCAACACAATAACACCAAAGTTTCTCTCATGGAAACCCAACTAGGAAAAACAATATGTGGGGATGACACACACTAAAATATGCACACTTTTGAAGTATGTCTGATTAAGATCTTAGCCATGTTAAAAGATTACAATATGCCCGGTTAAGAGTAAGACCCTGTTAGGAGTCACTCGATCCAATAATTTCCCTCTAGCCTTGTTAGGAGCTTTACCCTGTTAGGAGTAACATGGTTAAAGGATTTCAAACCCTAGTTAAAGAGTCACCCTATTAAAGGATTTACAATTCAAACATGTTAGGATGTACCCGGTTAAGGGATTTAGCTTGATGAAGCTATTAGGAATCAACAAGTAAATGATATGAGAAAGTAGCACTTCCTTTGCTAATACAGATCCATTTTAAGCTCAATCTATGATACACATATAGACACACTTCTCTTTTCTTCCTTTTCTTGATCACACCTTTTCTTCCACGATCTACACTAATGAACTATATGAATATTTGAAGATGTTAAGTTGATGATCACCAAGTTGCAGGAAGTTAATGCAAGACATTAAATCAGTTAATGTATTATATTTTCATTGATGTCAACTTGATATAATATGATTGGTTATATACAAAGTGTCAAAGACTTCAGATAAATAGAAAGATTAAGGTTATGCTATCAATAATGCATAAAATATCAGTATTCACTAAGTGACTACAGACACCGGTGGGTAGTGCACCTTGACAGATAAAGAAACTCGAGAGGAGAGTCACAGTGATATCCGAGCAAGTATTACCGAAAAGAAGAATCAAAAGCATTACCGACGAGAAGAATCATAGTGTTACCCGACAGACAGACAACCCCGATAGACAAACAACCTCGACGGAGATGCCCAAGGACAACTGAAGTGTTGACCGAGATAACAAGGAGTTAAAATCTAAAAAGAACTGAAGTTTAGAAATGACAAAAGACTTAGCTGGCAAGAGCTGAAGATGGATTTAACTGGTTGTTAATATTGTTTTCATCGACAAGTTAAAATCCATAGATAAGTGAAAGATTTAAAGTTGTTTTATTCCAGTTGTCAAAAAGAAATCTACGGGATTAAACTGAAGAATAGTTTTAAAGCAAGATTGGCTAGAATTGTGGATCACACCAAGAACAAGAAAGTCAAGAACTAAGAAACGGTGAAATCATATCTATAAAGAGCCAAGCTAATTCATTGTGAATTAGGGGTGAATAGAGAAAGAGGATGCTAGAGAGAAACTAATAAAGAAAGACTTCATACAGTCTTGATCAATCAAGCTAAGGAAAGAGCTAATTCCGCGGATACCGAGCAAAAGAGAAGCATAGTATCACCAAGCAGAAAGAAGTGTACAAAAGGTATTGAAATGACACATTGATCAGAAAGGTATTATGAGATTACAATAGATCTGAAAATATGTAAGTCTAAATTGTATGTATGAATAAGTCATTTACTGTTTCAATTTAACCATTGGATCAGAAAGTCTCTTTACCGAGCATGAATTAACAATCCTTTATATATTTAGATACATCCTAAGGAGTATCAAAAGGTTTGGTCATGAAGATAGTATAGAGATGCCAAATACCAAGTGACAAACTACACAAGATTTGGTCATAAAGGTAGCATAGAGATGCCAGATATCAAGTGACAAACTATTCTATTTAAATCCTCTAACAAGGTCACACCTAACAGTATGTGTGTAACCTTTAACAGGGTTTTCTATTCACCAAGCTCACTTTAGAAGAGTGAAAATGTTGGGTTACCGTTCCCAACTATTTTTCCCCTTATTAGGGTTTCCACGTTAAAAATACACGTTTCAATGTGTTTATGAGTCATTACTTTAGTGTTTTTCATTACACATAACTAATCTGGATTGATCGGTATACACTAAGTAATTTATTGTATTTTGGTAAATGAAAGACTGCTAATCGATAAAAAGTAAGAATAAGGTTTAACAGTGAACTTCGAGCAGTAGTTATTTGTTAAGATTATTTCAAGGCATACATCTTGTGGGACTAAAGATAAATTGAGGTTTATATTTAAGATATAAAGTTTTCTGGTTGATTTATTGGAATATTTTTGAGGCTACTGATTCACCCCCCCTCTCAGTTATTCTAACATACACTTGTATATTTCATTATTTTACATATTTATACAATACAAGTACATTACGACAATTAACTGCCTTACAAAATATTTTACAATCTTTCCCGCTCAATGAGAAAGCCCTAAAATGTGTTAAGAATCTAGAACACATTCTAACTAACTCGGGTCATCCTTCAAATCCATCTCACGTCAATTTGAAAAAAAAAAGTCAAACCATAATACACTTTCCAATGTCCTTGCACAAACTCCAATAAATCAGATCATAAATGATCACAAACAAGCCAAATCATCGATCCATGTCAATCTTCATCTTCACCACAATCCCTGGAACACATAATCACTCATCGCAACTTGATCTAACATCATCGATCAAGGATTTGATTGAATGTTCTTGATTGTCTTAAAAAAATTTAAACTCTTTTCTTGATTGACCTTCTATCACTCAAAACTTTGCCTTGTGATCATCAAAACATGATGCGGTCTCAACCACAGCCTCATGACACATCCAAGATACACATATGGGTGAACGTTGGAAGTTGCGATACAATTTCGTGGAAGTCCGCGGCCAAAAAAATTGGCAAACAAAATAGGCACCCATTTTATAAGAAATGGGTGCTCGTTATACTTCGGGTGCCTGTGTCGTGAATATAAAATGGGCACCCGTTTACAAAATGGGTGCCCGTTTAGGTTCGGGTGCCCAAATCTAAATGGGCACTCAAATTTTACAAAATGGGTGCCCATTTGGTAAAAGTATTTAGTTTTGTTTTAAAACCATTTTGCAAGTCATTTTCACAACTTGCAAAATGGGATCATGTTTTGCTACATACGGGTGCCCATTTCGAGAGCTACCATCGACCCCCTCATTGTTGTTTTTTCGATCCCAGGTACATACTGTTCTTATTTATTTATTTATTATTATATTTTTCATTAAAATTATAATTTAATGTTGTTTTTTACTAGTTAGACAATAAATTTTAAAGTTTAATGTTTATTTTTTAATAGCATTAACATAAATTATATTTTATGTTTTTCATACAATATTTTTAGTTTTATTTTACTTTGTAAATTATTGTAGAAAATAATAAAACAAAAAAAAATTTCAAAACTTAAAACCCTAGGTAGAAAACTATAACATAAATGTAAACATAACTAAAACAAGAAACCCTAGGTAGAAAACAAAAATGTAAACCTAGACACAGCTGAAAGCAAAAATGTAAACCCTAGGTCCAGAAAATAAACAATGAACTCTCTCTCTCTCTCTCTCTCTCTCTCTCTCTCATAAGACCTAATAAGACCTAATAGGACCCTTAAGACCTAATAGGACCTATTAAGATCACTTAAGACCTAATAGGACCAATAAGACCTAATATGACCTATAAGACCTATTAAGACCTAACAAGAAGTTAATAAGGCCTAATAGGACTAATAAGACCTAATAGGACTTATTAAGATCAATTAGGACCAATTAATACCTAATATTCCACCTAATAAGACCTAATAATACCTAATAAGACCTAATAGGACCCTTAAGACCTAATAAGACGTAATAGGACCCTTAGGACCTATTACCTGACCAAACATGATTAATGAGACCTAATAAGACCTAATACCTACTAATAAGACCTAATAGGACCCTTAAGACCTAATAGGACCTGTTAAGACCAATTAGGACCAATATGACCTATGAAGACCTAATATGACCAATTACAACCTAACATATGACTAATAAGGCCAATTAGGACCTATTACTTGACCAATTAATACTAATTAAGACCTAATAGGACCTAATAGGACCCTTAAGACCCAACAAGACCACTTAAGACCTAATAGGACCAATAAGACCTAATAGGACTTGTAAGACCTATTAAGACCTAATAAGAAGTTAATAGGGCCTAATATGACCCCTTAAGACCTAATAGGACCTATTAAGATGAATTAGGACCAATTAAGACCAATTAAGACCTTATATGACCTATTAAGGCCTAATAGGACCTCTTAAGACCTAATAGGACCAATATGACTAATAAGAGGTATATTAGGACCTATTACCTGACCTAACATGATTAATAAGACATAATAAGACCTAATGGGACCCTTAAAACCAAATAGGACCAATTAAGACCTAACATGTGACTAATAAGACCAATTAGGACCTATTAATTGACCAATTAAGACTAATTAAGACCTAATAGGAACCTTAAGACCCAATAAGACCACTTAAGACCTAATAGGACCAATAAGACCTAATATGACCTATAAGATCTACTAAGACCTAATAAGAAGTTAATAAGACCTAATAGGACTTATTAAGATCAATTAGTACCTAATATTCCACCTAATAAGACATAATAGGACCCTTAAGACCTAATAATATGTAATAGGACCCTTAGGACCTATTACCTAACCAAACATGACTAATAAGACCTAATACCTACTAATAATACCTAATAAGACCCTTAAGACCTAATTGGACCTATTAAGAACAACTAGGACCTATTAAAACCTAATAGGACTAATTAAGACCTAACATATGACTAATAAGACCAATTAGGACCTATTACATTACCAATTAATACTAATTAAGACATAATTGGACCCTTAAGACCCAATAAGGCCACTTAAGAGCCAATGGGACCAATAAGACCTAATATGACCCGTAAGACCCATTAAGACCCAATATGAAGTTAATAAGGCGTAATAGGAACCCTTAAGACCTAATAAGACTTATTAAGATGAATTAGGACCAATTAAGACCTAATAGGACCTATTAAGGCCTAATATGACCCATTAAGACCTAATAGGACCAATATGACTAATAAGAGGTATATTATGACCTATTACCTAACCTAACATGATTAATAAGACATAATAAGACCTAATACCTACTAAGACCTAATAGGACCCTTAAAACTAAATAGGACCAATTAAGACCTAACATGACCTATTAAGACCTAATAGGACCTCTTAAGACCCAACATGAGTAATTTAAGACCTGATAGGATCTCTCTCTCTCTCTATTGTGTTTTTAAATTTATATTTCTAAATATTATATTTAATTATAAGTTTACATTATCCTTTGTAGCGTAAAATGTAAATTATAGTAATTGTAAATTTTCATGTTTGTATACATTTGCAGATTATATATCCATGGATGATTTTGATATTGAGGAGCTTTAGCTCAGCAGGCATCGCCTCCTCCACCCCCTCCACCACCACCACCTCCACCTCCACCTCCACCCACTCTCACAAAGTTGACAGAGAAAATTAGGAGAAATGTAAATTCCATTACACAAGACATTAATAACATTAGACGTGAGCCTCCTCCACCTCTCCAGCTACTACGCCTTGCAGATAACATGCAAGGCATTCTAGATTCGGTGCAGTCATTAGACTCTAAGTTGGATAATTTCAGACATAGAGGGACTCCATGCGTACCTATTATGTTGATCACCTCTCTTATGAAGAGCTCAATGATTTGAAAATTACCAAAAATTATTTGAAACCTTATTTTGTGAACCCTAAATTGGGTGAGGAGATAGTTGGCAAGAAGCCACGTATTTCTATTAGATGGTGTCAACACCCGCATATAGTTACCAATTTTTGGGAGCGGGAGTGGATGGTATTTGACCATCCACCACACACCAATCATGAGGTCCCCGTATTTTTAAAAAAAAAATTATGGGCTGAATTTGAATTGGGTTAGAAACCCAATTACTTTAATATGTGAGATTTCTAGGGGGTCGGTCGGGGTATGCCACAGAACAGACCAAGGGCCAAATTGAGTAATAGAAATAGAAATCATATGCTTAATGAGCCCTTTTTCCTCTTCCTACTCTATTAGTGCCTGCACATGTCCACCATCGAGCAGTGCAGTCAACTCTTGGTTCATTGAGTACCCTTTTGGGCAATTTGTTAGAGCAATTAACCCAGGCGAGGTTTTTCCTAGCATAGCACATGTTTGCATGAGTTGCAGGAATATATGCAGGGGTCCCCAGAGTGAGCCTAACGGTGATGGTGATGCCCATGGTGGATATGATGATTTGTATGGTGGCACACATGATGATGTTGGAGATGATATCACATCATATGTTGATTTTCTTTGTGCAGACGACGATCATCCTACAGAGGTAAATTTAATTATTTAATTTATAGTACAATATTAAAGTCCATATATATACACATCAACCATAACATTTGGATTTTTGGTGAAAAGAGGAGGGTTGACACTGGTTCATTCAGTGACTGTCATCATATCACCTCCACACCTCAAGATCTCGGCCACCCATTCACGGTATGCACTTTGATCTAGATACATTAAAAAGTACATTTAAAGTTTAAACAATTAAAACTTTAATTGATGATGTGTTTGATATATTTTTTTCAATTTTGTAGGGTGCTTCATGTAATACTGAGGTTGGAAGTTCTTCATGCCCTGCCCCATTGGCCACTAAGACTCAACCTCATATACCCGTTGAATGTTTTACATTCATTAATTTTAAGTGTTTATATACTTACTAATTTATGTACAACTTTTATTCGTGCTTATGTTTTTGCAATTGAAGGATTTTGATTATCTCATGTTGCATCACATTTACATCCTGACTCATCAGTGACATTGGCTATGTGTCAAACATCTAATGTAAATTCTTATGTTCGATAAATTTATAGTCAAGTCAAATATGTTGATGACAATTATTCAATTGTGTATTTTCATTGATGTTTACACAAGTATAGTGATGTTTACACAAATTTCTAATCCTATCTGAGAACAGTCAGTTCATTCCAAGAACTCTTAGGCATTGAAGATGACCAAAGTTATTTTTAGTTCTAACTGAGTTTACTCGGGCATTACAGTGTTGGTCGGCCATTGAAGGATTTCAGTATTGACCGAGTTAAACAGTTAGTGGCAGCCGACTAACTTCAGTTTACATTTTATATTTAATTGGTTATATGTAGCCGACAGACATGAGTTTTATTATTTATTTGGAAGGTTATTAAGGCCGACTTGACAAGGCTTATCATATATAAGGTCAAGTTTGGATTGAATAAGTTTGGAAGTAAGTAGAAGAGATATGTGTTTATGAAATGAAGAGTGAAGGCAAAATCAGATGGGATTCTAGTTGAGAACAGAACACAGAGAGATACAATAGAATATCTGATAAGTGAGGATCAAGTAATTAAATCCAGAATAGATATCTGAATCAACAAAGACAGTTTCTTATCAAAACAAGCCAATCCATTGTTACTTTTTAACAATTGTAGCAGTGATCAAAATCTCTTAACAGAGTAGACTTAATAGTCTTTTGTAAATCCTCTCACAAGGTGACATTTTTGCATTGAATTTTTTGAAGACCTCTAACAAGGCCACTCCTTACAGGGTGATTAAATCCTCTAACAGGGTCACACCTAACAGTGTGTGATTGTAACCTTTAACATGGTTGGCTCCTAACAAGGCTCACTTCAGAAGAGTGAAAAATAGTGACTAGTTGCAATTGGTGGTTTTTCCCATATTGGGTTTCCACGTTAAATCTTGGTGTTATATGTGTACATGTTATTTGCTTTATGGTTTATGTTTATGCAATCAATTACTAAAGGATAATCATAGTTAATATCTTAAGATTTTCTATGTTAACTGAGTGACAGTAGAATATCTGTGTTAACCGAGCAACAGTGACAAATTTGTTTAAGATATCTAAGGGACTTGGATTTGTTTTTGTGGTAACTGATTCACCCCTCCCCTCTCAGTTACTCAACTCATTTCCATCAATTGGTATCAGAGCTACAAGTGCTTACAAGGAAGGTTTCAAGGCCTAAGATAAAGGTCAGATATGTCTTACAGAAGGGAGATCCCTAAGCTTAAGAAAGACAATTTTGTTGCATGGCAAGATTTGACGAGGCTACATCTATCTACTATTAGAGATATTGGTTTGCAATTCTTGGACCGTAGGTATGTGGAACCACTGAGACCTTTGACAGTGGTTCAAATGATAGACATGAAGCATCATAACATAATGATGATTGATATAGCCTCTACACTCAGCTATTCTGAATTTGATGAAGTCAAGGACTGCCCTACTACCTTTGATATGTGGAACAAACTACATGATATTCATGGAGGAGATCTCAATGTAAAGAGAGCCAAATCAGAAAGTCTCCGAGGTCAATTTGATAAGATGAAAATGAAAGAAGGAGAGGACATTTCAAAATACAGTGAAAGAATCAAGAAAAGTGTTAGTGCCATCAGAGCTGTGAGTGGAGTGATTGAAGACACAACAGTGCTTAGTAAGGTATTGAGGACTTTACTTCCTATCCATGCAATTAGAGTTTCAGCTATTCAAGAGATGAGATGCAGTAATGGTATAAATCTAGATGAATTAGTTGGAAGACTTATAGCTTTTGAGTTGGATAAATTTGACAATTACTCTCCTAATCTTAGCAATCTTGAGTCTATATTCAAAGCTAAATTAAACTTTGGAAAGATGAAAGGAAAACAGATTGACAATGACAGTGATGATGAAGATCTGGAAATCATTGAAGCATTAATTGCAAGGAGAGCTGCAAAAGGAAAAGGGCAATAGAAAGGAAGAAGACCGTTGATTTTATTTTCATGTGATGAGGTTGGTCACATTGCTGCTAAGTGTCCAAATAAGGAAGACAAAGGTGAGAAAAAATTCAACAAGTACAAAGGAAAGAAAGATTTCAAAAGCTACAAAGACAAAGGTAAGAAATCTTGTTATATTGCTAAAGATTTTGATATCGATAACTTGATGAAGATGAAATGGTTTATATTTCTATTAAGGATGAGTCAGATAATGAAGATAATGAAAAGGAAACACTATATTCTCATATTAGCAAGAATGACACTTGGATAATTGATAGTAGTTGTTCTCACCACATGACTGGTGATAAAACCAAATTTGAACATCTTGAGCACTATGATGGTGGGAGTGTCAATTTTGGGAATGATGAACCCTTCTATGTGAAAGGTAAAGGTTGTATTGCTTTAACAGAAGGAATCAAATGTGATAATGCTTATTGGGTTGAAGGACTAAGGCACAATCTACTAAGTGTGGCACAGCCGAACCCGAGTCTCAGACAGTGGAACCTGAACATCAGACAGAAGAACAAAAGAAAACTTTTGAGCTTGGTGAACCAAGGGGATCAAGCCCAGAATCAAGAAGGAAGGATCATGTACTTGAAAAATATGTCAGAAGGCATCATGCACCTAAACAAATAATTGGAGAGCAGACAGAAGGTGTAATGACAAGGAACAACATTAAAGGTACATGTTTGCTTAGTGAAATTGAACCTAGAACTATTAAAGATGCATTTAATAATGAAAGCTAGATTGAAGCAATGAATGAAGAAATTGAGTAGATAGAAAAGAACAAAACCTGGACTCTTGTACCTAGACCAAAAGATAAGAATGTGATTGGTACTAAGTGGGTTTTCAGAAACAAGATGAATGAAAAGGAGAAGTTTCCAGAAACAAGGCAAGATTAGTATGTAAAGGATATGCTCAAGAAGAGGGTATTGATTATGGAGAAAAAATTTATGTTGTTGCAAGACTTGAAGGAGTCATAACTCTTTGGGCATATGTTGCACACAAAGAATACAAGGTATATCAAATGAATGTAAAATCTGCATTCCTGAATGGAATTCTTGAGGAGGAAGTCTATATTGAGAAACCTGAAGGTTTTATAGATCCTAGCAAAAGGAATATGGTTTGCAAACTGCATAAAGCACTTTATGGACTAAAACAAGCTCCTAGAGCCTGGTATGAAAGAATGCATGGTTACTTGATAAGTATTGGATTTCAGAGAACTAATGATAATAGTAGCTTGTATATCAAAGAAGGACCTTAGAACAAAATACTATTAGCAGAAATATTTGTGGATGATATATTTTAACTAGATATGATGACTTATGCAAAGCATTTTTCGAAGCTATGAGTAAGGAATTTGAGATGTCTATGTTTGGTGAAATAAAATTCTTTGTTGGTTTACAACTTTATCAGATGAAGGATGGCATCTGCATCACCCAGTCTAAATACATCAAAGAGATACTGAAGAAATTTGGGATGGAAGACTCCAGACCAGTTGGAACACCTATGCCTACTGGACATAAGTTTTCTAAGGATGATGATTCAAAGGAAGTATACTAGACTACCGACAGATCCATGATTGGTAAACTTCAATATGTTGTTCAAACTAGAACTCATATTGCATTAGCAGTTGGTATTGTTGCAAGGTTTTCAGCTAATCCTAGAGATAATCATTTGATGGCTATCAAAAGGATTCTGAGATATCTTAAGGGTACTGAAGATTATGGATTATGGTATAAGAAAGGAGGAAACTTTGGTTTGAAGAATTTTACTGATGTTGATTGGACTAGAAGTGTTGATGACAGAAAGAGCACAAGTGGTGGAGCATTATTTCTTGGAAAAAGGTTAGTCTCCTGGACAAGAAAGAAACAGAACTGCATTTCTCAATCTACTGCAGAAGCATAGTAAGTTTTCTGCAGCAGTAAATTATTCAAATGTCATATGGTTCAAACAAATGTTGTCAGGTATGAAGGAAGAAATCAAAGAACTAGTCATTAGCTACTATGACAACACCAATGCTATTAACATTTCAAAGAACCTTGTGATGCATACTAAAACTAAACATATTGCAATAAAGTATCATTTCTTGAGAGAATTGGTTCAAGACAAGGAAGTAAGATTGGAATATGTCAATACTAAAGAAAAAATTGCAGACATATTCACAAAACCATTACCTAAGGATGAATTTTTGTATCTTAGAGGAAAGCTAGGGGTCCGGGTGATTCCCCTAACTGAGGCTCACTAAAACACAGTTTAGTGATGCATCAATCGAGCTACAGAACAGACTTAACATGTTGATGCAGATATTCAGAGCTTATTGCATATGAATCAGTACAAATAGGTACATTACAACTTCATTGGATTTATATATCAGTTAGTGTCTTTGGCATTGGTTGTCAAAGAGGGAGAGTTATTGATGTCATAAAGAGTACTGAGGGAAATTTTTTAACAGAAACAAAGAATGATGTAAGAGGGAGAAATATGTATTTCAGAGACTGTGATGACAGAGGGATTTTTTGGATGAGAACCAGAATGAAGCTAAGGACATTAATAAAATTTCATTCTTATGTCTGTTGCTCTATAATTATTTTTATTATGACATGTTGTGTTTCCATCAATGCCAAAGAGGGAGATTGTTGATGACAATTATTCAATTGTGTATTGTCACTAATGTTTACACAAGTATAGTGATGTTTACACAATTATCTAATCATATCTGAGCATAGTCAATTCATGCCAAGCACTCTCGGGCATTGTAGAGGACCAAAGTGATTTTCAGTTCTAATTGAGTTCACTCGGGCATTACAGTGTTGGTCGGGCGTCGAAGGATTTCAGTATTGACTGAGTTAAACAATTAGTGTCAGCTGACTAACAACAGTTTACATTTTATATTTAATTGGTTATATGCAACCGACAGACATGAGTTTTATTATTTATTTGGAAGGTTATTAAGGTCGAATTGACAAGGCTTATCATATATATATATATATATA
>MU226419.1:939830-957085 GCA_018584345.1 Thuja plicata | reverse complement strand
AGAAGAGATATGTGTTTATGACATGAAGAGTGAAGGAAAAATCAGATGGGATTTTGATTGAGAATAGAACACAGAGAGCTGCAATAGAATATTCGATCAGTGAGGATCAAGTAATTAAATCCAGAACAGAGATCTGAATCAGCAAAGACAGTTGCTTATCAAAATAGGTCAATCCATTGTTATTTTCTAACAATTGTAGCAGTGATCAAAATATCTTAACAGAGTAGACTTAACAGTCTTTTGTAAATCCTCTCACAAGGTGACTTTTCTGCATTGAAGTGTTTGAAGACCTCTAACAAGGCCATTCCTTACAGGGTGATCAAATCCTCTAACATGGCCACACCTAACAGACTGTTATTGTAACCTTTAATAGGGTTGGCTCCTAACAGGGCTCACTTTAGAAGAGTGAAAAATAGTGACTAGTTGCAATTGGTGGTTTTTCCCATATTGGGTTTCCACATTAAATCTTGGTGTTATCTGTGTACATGCTATTTTCTTTATGGTTTATATTTTTGTAATTAATTACTAAAGGATAATCACAGTTAATATCTTAAGATTTGCTATGTTAATTGAGTGACAGTAGAATATCTGTGTTAATTGAGCAACAGTGAATTTTTTTTTTAAGACATCTAAGGGACTTGGATTTGTTTTTGTGGTAACTGATTCACCCCTCCCCTCTCAGTTACTCAACTCATTTCCAACAAAATATAGATGAAAATTTATGTATATACAAATTTTCAATTCATGATTTAAATATGTTGTTCAGGTGGACACCACCATGAATCTTGGCATGGCTACAGGATTGAGCCAAATGCAACCATCGATATTGTCCTTTAAGATTTTGTGATTAAAATTAATTTTGCATTATCTATTGCGTACATATCTTTTATAGGTCTCTATTATCAAAATTTTGTAATGTTTGTTTTTACAGGACTTGACTGCATCAAATTTTGATGTTTCTTAGAGAGGACCTCATTGTCCCGCTGAGGGCATTACACTGCATGGACACATGGTAAAATTTTAAATACATTCATTAATATTAATTTTCATAGTTAAGTGAATTATGCAAGTCATTTGAATTATACATTATTTCACTCTTTTTTATAGGACTTGATTGCATCTACTTCTGATGTTGCTGAGAGAGGACCTCCTTGTCCCACCGAGGGCATTACTGAGCATGGACACATGGTAAAATTTGAAATGTTCATTAAGATTAATTTTACTTTTTAAGTGAATTATGTAACTCATTTGAATTAAGCACACATGGTCTTCTGATGCGATTAAGTTTAAAAATGTACAGGAGGACGAGAGCACTCAGGAGAAGCCACAACATGATGGTGCATCCCAGTCACCTTCACATGGAGTGAAGAGGACTACAGATCAGCTAGATGAGCAGAGTTAGATTATATGTGTTACTATATTATTTCACTCTTTTTTGTCACATGTTAGACCTTGTTATGTTATTATATGATGGCACACACGTTATACATGTTATTGAGAATTTTTATCATATTATTTGGACTTGTGTTATCATGACTTGTTATCATATTATTTATATCATGCTATTTGGACTTGTGTTATCAGTACTTTTTATCATGTTATTTGGACTTGTGTTATCAAGACTTGTTATCATATATTATCAGGACTTGTTATCATATTATTTGGACTTGTGGTTTGAATCTAGATATATATGAGTTTATCTAAATATCAATTGTAATTTTATCATTAATAGTAGTTATTTCTTCATGTTTGACAAAAGCAATTGATTTTAATTGACATGAAACAATATAAATGTAACTAATATTGACTTCAAGATTAACTATAAAAATATCATCTATCTAACCATGACTTATTAAAATTTGAACTATGAAATATGGATACATACAAATAACTATTCAATTGTAATTTTATCATTAATAGTAATTATTTCTCCATGTAATTGACAAGAGAAATTAATTTTGAAACTATCAAATGTAATCAAATAAATTATTAAATATAATTGACATGAAACAATTTAGATGTAACTAATATTGACTTAAAGATTAACTATAAAAATATCATCTATCTAACCATGACATATTAATTTGAACTATGAAATATGGATGTACAAATAACTATATCATTATCCATTAGTGAATGTATATGACTATACAACTATGCATTAAACTTATATTTAAAATGAAATTGGACATGAATAAAAATGAGCTCGTGTGTTTTATAAAACCAAAATTGGACGAATACAAGTGTGCACTGAACTGCACAAATAGTTCATGTACATGTTCCTCTAGAGGTCCTGCATCATAAAAGTGAATGTTGAAATGTTAGAAAGTATGTATTTAAATATAAAGTTCAATTATAGGATCCAAAAGTTAAATAAATGAATTACACTCGCCTAGTATTACAATTTTGATTAGCCAAAACTTGTAAAATATGTTAGTTGTCTGACATCTATGTTGTCTGGAGTTATACTTGACACCTGAAAACCAAAGTAATTATCTCTACATATGAGACTTGAAAGAATACATCTACATATAAAAATTAAATAATTAACAAAAACTTACATGTATAATTTTGATTCAACCTAATGTACCATCAACATCCTCTCTTTTCTGCAATGCATCTATGATTGCCTCATGCTCTTCCATTGAAAATGTCCATAATACTTTATTAGCATGTCTCCCTTTGTATCTTTCCAATTCGGTATTTGTTGTCACTACCAAATGGGAATAGTGTATAATCTTCTTTTCTGATTGGTAGTCTTCAAAAGCTGGCAAACCATTCCTTCTTGTTAGGTATTTGTGTAGCCATGTACCAACAACCACAATAGACCCAATTGGATACTAAAAAACATCATCATCTACTTCATGAGATATCAACTTTTTCTTAGGTTCTACACATCGAGCTAGCCAATAATCAGTCTGCTCTTCGTTATCCTCAAGTGCAACAAGAACATACACTTGTCCTACAAAAAGACCAAGTACATGTACAAATAAAAATTCTTAGAAATTTAATTCAAATACAATAATAAATCATATGACATACATTAATACTATAGTTTAAAATTTTACAAGAAATTGAATTAAATTACCAGGTTGTATGAGGTCTGAAACACGATCATAATCTTCTGATGCAAATGCATGATTTAGGTCTTCATTTTTTAAATCATCTTGATCTTCTGGCTCACTAGGTGTTAAGGATTTATGTTTCCATTCTTCAACCCATTCCATATTATTTCATTCTTCCCATTCACCTGCAACACAAAATTGACAAAAATATGCAAGCTCCCTAGTCCATATAATCCAAGTGTTAGAATTAGAACTCCTAAATGAATTCCATTTAGAACACTCATTGATTGTATCACAATCATCTCTTAAAAGGATATAAATCTATTCAACTAGCCAGAAGAAACGTCTGATTGTAGAGTTCTGACTTGATCTTGTAGACAAACTTGTTTTACACCACTCAACAATTGCATCTGCATCTTTAAATTTTTCTTTTTCCTCAAATTTGAGTTGCTCTCTACAAAAGGCTCTCTTAACACATGCATCAACACCATTGTGTTCTTCTTTACCATGTCCAGCCTAAAAAAAATCCAAATATGTTGGACATTAATTTTCTTATGTGTCCTACTCAACCAATAAAACATTCTAGCATTCTTGAATTGCCCTGTGCAATTATTTAACCATATTAGATGTTGTGTTATATGAATTTCTCTCTCCCTTAAACTCTCATAAAAGGTCTTAAAGCAATATTGGACAAACTCTGATGAGTGTAATTTATTGTCACTCATATAGAAATGGTACTCTCTTCGATCCTCTTCTGTACTACCAAGTGCATGCCTATAGACAATATGAACAAACATTGTTACTTGCACTGGATTATAATATTGTGGTCGGATCTCATCTTGTGGTTCAAGCGTGTAGTTCTCTATAAAGTCAACGACTGAAAGTATACTACCAATTGGAAATGTATTCTTGCATATGTGAAACTGTCCATCAAGCCATCTAGCATTTTGAGAGTGTTTCACATATTTAGGTACAAACTTACTCTTGAATTCATTCATAAATGCATGAACACTAACTTTTTCAGTAATAGATTGCACCGTTTTCCAACCTTTCCATCCTTCAATGGATACTCAATAGTTTTAAATCTTTTTACATCAACTAATTGATGTCCAAAATCAATTGAAAGATTTTCATGCAAACATTCATCTAAAAATGCAAGATTGCTACATACATCACATACATCATAAACACATGCATTCAAAAGAAAAAATTGCCCATTAGGTGGGTTACAAAACAAACCTGATATACACTCTTTTATAGTTTGAGGTGGTATATTTATACCACATTCCTGCAACATTTCATTAGTATGCATGGTAGAACGTATAGATTGAAATACATCATAATGATAATGAAATTGAACATGAGTTTTGCAACAACACATTACTCTTTCATTGTTAATCCTTACATACCATGGTTTACATTTTTCAAAAGATCTTTGACTAATACCAATAGTTAACAACTTAACATCCAATTTTTTTAATACAATTCATTGAGTCATATCCAAAAGATGTTTTGGATGTGGATCACAAATGTTGAGCCGACTCTTAATTTAAGAACATCTCTTGCATTAGGTGATACTCTTGTATTATCGTGCCAAAAATTTTCAATCAAATTTTTGACTTCACCAATATGTTTCATGTCAGACCTCGGGAGTCTGCCACTAAAGCTCCACAAATGGTTTTTCGGATCACTTTCAAAGTTAACTCTTCTCTTTACAACTCTTGCTAAAGTTTTACAATGAATATTACTATATTCACTTATGTTTGGCATCATTCTTTTATCAGAAGTGGTTTTGTTTACTAAAGTTGTTGTTATTGCTCGTCGTGCCTTATTCCTATCTTTAAAATGACTTTTCTTTCCAATTGTGTCTAAGGCACTAACAATAGTTGATACAACTTATTTTAGAGAATCATCCTTCTTCTTGGATTTCACATAAATGCCTAACCTCTTCATCACTTTTCACATTTTAGTCATTTTAATTAGTTGTAACATTAGTTGACATTGAAACCCAAATTTTTTATTATAATAAAATTGTCTAAACAATCTAGACGTGTGTGTCCTAATCTATCTCCATGAAAGAAAACCATGTAGATTGTCTAGTACATCACTTTTAATTTGAAAATGTTCATTCATTTCATTATCATAAAAAGGGGTTTCTTTCTCAATTGGTGTTTCTATGTCTACATCCATATTATTGATCTCAATTGTCGTTTGATTGTCAATTTCAATTGGGGTTTGAATTTCACTTTCAATTGGGGTTTGACATTCAGGGCCTTTATATCATTATGATTAACATTACTAATTTGTGGTGTATGATCTGCAATATAATCTGTTACTCTATTTTCAGGAAGAAAATCTACATGATTTAAAGAGTAACCCGCTAATACAAAAATATCAAGTTGTTTATCAAAATAAGTTTCGTTTGGCTGTGAAGACATACCTGTATCCAACACTTGATTAAAAAATGCACCTGAATTTGCTCCTATTGTATTTTATTTTTCAACCTCTGCATCTATCATGGTGTCCTCATTGTTCTCTTCTGAAACGATTGTTAAACTCGATGCTCCAAAATTATCCATTTTTGAATTCGTGCTCTTCTTTCTCATTGTTGTTTTGCCTCCTCTCTATTTGATGCAACCTCATTAGCTGTCACAACCTTTCTTTGCCTCTTTTTGCGTTGCTTTGATCCCATGTTTACACCAAAATTTGAATTCAAATTATTCCCTTCATGTCTGATCCAAAACAAGACAAGAAAAGAGAATGTTGACTCAAATTATTCTTTCTGCAGCACGGATATGTCATAAAAATGATTGAATAATCATCAATCATTGAGATCAAGCCCACATTATACTTTTTTTTTTTTGTCTCCAACGGATCTTTCATAAATAGGCACTTGTTATTTAAATGAAATGGGTGCCTGTTTATAAAATGGGTGCTCGTTATTTAAATAAAACAGGTGCATGTTTCTATTTAAATGGTCCAAATAGAAATGAGCACCCGTTTTTTGAATTTTACAAAGTGTGCCCATTTCTTAAAACTAGTAGTGGGAACCATACTCCAGCCCTAGTTTTTGGTTCGGGGCAAGCTTGGTCCCACCAAGCCTGTGCTTGGCCTTGCAAAAATATGGCTAAGGCATTGATATATAAATTTTTTGCCTTGTCATAATTTTTGGAGGTCTTTCCAAATGAATTTTTTGACGAAACAAAAAACCTATTACAATTCATATTGTACAGATTATAAAAATATAAATTTCATAGTGATATGACTAATTTTAGTATTTTTGCAATATTTATTAAGCCAAAGTGGTACCTAAACTTGAAATAGTAAGGTTAACTAAAATTTTAATAACTTTTTTTATTTTACGCTTTTGAAAAAATGAATTATATGACATCAATCTACATAGAATTTCCTTCAAAATAAAATAAAAATTCAAAAAAGTGATTTTTTCATCAAATTATGGTGGTCGTACACCAAATATTTCAAAAATATACTTTACAGTCAATTAAAAATTAATAAAAAAAATATTCAATAAAAACTAAGCAAAAATATTCTCATCAATCTTTGATGTTTTAGGTACCTTCCCCTAGAAGGATTTACAAAAATTCATTTATTTACTTCAAAATCGGGTGGTCGTACATGTGTGTGGTATGGTCCTGAAACAAGCATTTTGAAAAAAGGAGTTTTGAAACACACCTACTAAAATGTATTTTCTACCACGTGGGTATTGAAATAAATTACATATTTGAAAACTAGACTTCGAGCACTACATTTTCTATTACTGAATTTTTTTGAGATTCAATCTTTAAGTGCCTCAAATTTTGACATCAATTGACAGAAAATTTGAAAAAAAACAGGGAAAACACTTCCACTTTTTGCGCAAAAGTGGGACTCAACTTCTTGCAACCACCCATATTATGACCACAACATTTGAATCCAAACATTGTTGAAAAAATCATTCTTTCATATCTTTCTCCTATTCTTCCTGTAACATGTCAACCTTCAATCAATCATAACACACAATACATAAGATAAATATTTGCGGTCATAAATATAGCATCTAGATACATCACTTAGTCTTCTTCTTGTATGATCATACACTCCAATTCGTTCTACAACTCTAGATTTGACCTCTTGAACACTCATCAGCATAACAGGTACATTGTCAACCAAAAAAACTAAGTTGACATCAATGACAACATCATAACCGATCAACCTATCATCGGTCCAACAACAAACTCATACACAACTTAACTCTTTGTCAGTTATGCTAACATTTGTATACAGCCACAACAGGGAGCATATGCTTGGCATATTCTGTGTAAAGAAAAAAGATTTGGGGACACTAACATTAGAATTGCCAAATGACATTCTAAAAAAATAGGAAATATTTAAATCCCCATGTTAACCAGTTGGCTATTAAAAAAATTTAAATATAAGCACCAAAAAGCCCAAAAATACCTCAGTGCGCCACTTGGCATAGAGGTAATTTTTTTTAAAAATATATATATATATAATTTTTTAAAAAAAATTACATGTGGGTACTCCAAGACCCACCCAACGGGATCCACGTCGGCAGGGGGGTTCCCCACGCCGACGGGAGTCCCATGGGGCTCTGTGGGTTTCCCACTACGGTTGCAGGGTTGCAATACACACTGCGACCCTCCGCCATGTGTACGTAGGGGAGGTGATGGGGGGTGGTGGGCCCATGCCTCCCCACTACTATTTTTAATTTTTTTCTAAAATTTGACAACCTTTGACAGACTTTTTAAATTTTTTTTAAAACCCATTTCTTCTAAATTTCGTGTGGGAATTTTTTTTACAATTTTTTTCTTCAACCCAGGAATGCAATGAGGCATCAATTACATAAGATGAGGAGTCACCATCACATTATAAAATAGATCTCTCACCATTTTTTTATTTTTTTGCAAATAGATTTAGCCAGAGGATTTCCAACAGCTGCATATTGCCACAACAAGGATTTCAACACAACATGGTTCTCAAGCAAAATGATTTAAAGGCAACGCATTTGCACAAGTTTTTATCAATTTTGGGATTAGTGTTTTGTAGTTTTTCATAATATTTCAAACTATTTTGTAGTATTTTATTTAGTTTTTAAATTTTCTTTTCAAACGTTGTATTCTATTTGGAAGGCAATGCCGCTAGAAGGAATTTCAACATTGAATTTTTCAAAAGGTCTATTACTATTTTAAATAGTTTTTTTAATATGGAAGGCAATGCCGCCATATAAATGAAAATGTGATTTTAGAAACTAGATAGTATTTCAACATTGAATTTTTTTAAATGTCTATTACTATTTTAAATAGTTTTTTATTATGGAAAGCAATGCCACCATATAAATGAAAATATGATTTTAGAAATGAATATATAAATTTTGATATTTTAAACGTTGTTTTACTTATTTAATAGTTTGTTATATGGAATCGAATGCCACCATATAGATGTAAATATAATTTTAGAAGTGAATATATAAATTTTGATACATTACTACAGTTAGCTTAGGTATTAATTAGGATATGTTAGAACTTAAGCATACTATTATGGATTCTAATTTATGTTTAAGTAGGATTACGGTACATTGATAGTTTGAAATGGGTTTTTTGTGAAATCATACATAAGGCATAAAAATGGAGGTCACCATGGGAATGAAGGTGGAGGCAAGCTAATAAATTAATATATAAGTTTTTGAAAGGAATATATAAGTTTTGAAAATATTTAAATTATTATGTGGAAGGCAATGTCGCCATATATGTGTAAATGCAATCTTATGACAATAAATATGATAGTACAATATTTATTACTTCTCATCTAAAATATCTAACATGCATTCCTTCTTATGAGTAAAAAATTGTTAGATATTCAATGTATAAACTCTATTTAGGTTTTTAACTTTACATTTCTTTGATAGTAGCTATGGTGAGACCAAGATTGAACTTTGAATGAGAGGAGCAAAGAAGACAATGTCATAGACAATATCAAAGAGAGTATCGTAGACGTCAACAAGAACAAATGACATATAGTCAAAGAGAACAACATAGAAGAAGACACAATGAAGTTGTAGAGAAAGGTCTAGTAGAAGAAAGGCGAAAGTAATAGTGGAACAATTGAAATTTCAAAATAGAGATGAAAATAATACATTATTAATTGTTTTGATACATTATGTGAAAAAATATTTCAATGATTGTTAAGTAATACATTATTAGATGATATTTGCAAATTATGTTCACTTTTGCTTCAATGTCTATCAATTGTCAAAACCATATTATATTCTAATTTTCTTTAATTATATGATATTGTATCTATATATTTTGATTAAAAAATAAAATGGACAGATTCATCAATACTATTCCACTCTAATAAAATATAAAGTTCAAATTTATCTATGTAACACCATTTCCTAATACTTTTATATTTTTTTGGGGTATTTCAAATGATTTTGGTGAGATTTCACCATTATAAGTCAACTAATATCTTATTCTAAGTATCTTCATTATTTGTTTCATAGTATGTATTACTAAACATTATTCATTTCAAATTTTTTTATCACAAATTTTGGATAGTTTTATTCTCATAATTTCTAAATGCTAATCTTTTTTAAAAAAACAAAATTGTAGCAAAGAATTCAAGGTATGGATGTTTCAAAGAACGAGTTAGAAACCATTCTTGCAAGCCCAAATACTTATGTAAACTCTAATGATGTTTTTGAAACTGTTGTGGACAAATGTGCAAGATTAATTTTAGAGTCCTACAAAAAAACCGTCAAAGATATTGAGCACACAACGTTAATGATTGACACTGTTGAAGAACTAGAAATATTGAAAATGGAAGATGTTGCAAAAGTAGTTCACGAGACATCTCTAAAACTAGATGCATTTATATCTATGATGAAAGAAGTATATCACGATCATTGTACAAATAAAGGTCGCAATACCAATCTCATAATTGAAGAATATGTTATGTACTTACATCATTACGACGAAGTGTTTTACATATAGTTAGTTCTTATTTTACCTATGATACTTCTTAGCTATTCAAAATGGTTGTAGTGAAACATATATTTTCCCTTTGATTTATGTAAGTTTGATGAACAACAATATTTATTTCTATATATGTGGTTTTTATGTGGGTTGTTAAAGAAATTTTTGAAGTGTGTGTGTGTGTGAAATACATAAGATATAATTTTTGACAAATATTTACCAACCTTTTACTCATTTTAGAAAAGTTTGTCAATTTCTTAAAATAAATTGTTTTAAATATTAAAGTGATGTATAGTAGTAGACTTCCATAAATCTATATTTTAACCATTTGTAACATATTTTCTTCTAATATTTATTTGTAATATACATAGCTTTCTAAAATGTGTGGCATTAAAGATTACTTTAAATTGATGTGGTAAGTATGTGTGAAAAATTAATTACAATGGACATGTCACAAATATATGAAACACTAAATGTGTCTCTAACCCAAATCTTAATTGTAAGCATAATGCTAACCATAGTATAAATCCTAAGCCCGACCATTATTTGAATAACATTTACGCTAATCCTAATCTTGAACTTAAACCTATCGTAACTATTATTATATCAAAATCATAATAATAATCCCAGTCCTAAACATTTTGTCACCCTAATCACAATTCTAACCTTATTCCTTACTATAACCCTAACTTTGATGTAAACCCTAAACATAATCCTAACGATAACATAAATTTCTAACCCTAACCATAAACATAATCCTAACATTAAACCTAACACTGAATCGTAACTGTAACTATAACCCTAACCATAAGCCTAAACCCTAACTCTAACAATAATCATACTCGTTAAATGCTAAAACCTAATCGTAAATGGTAGACCATAAAAAATACTATACTTAACCATGATATAAAAACTAACCCTAACCCTAATTATATCAATTTATTCAACTTATAACACTAAACCCTAACCCTAATATTAACCCAGACCATAAGTCTAAATTATAACCCTAACCATAATCATTATGTAAACTCTAATTCTAACCCTAACCCTAACCCTAAGTGTAACACTAAGTATGATACTAATCCTAATTGTAAACCCTACATCCCATCGCTAACCATGACCCTAATCTTACTATAACATTGACCCTAACCCTAACTCTAAATATAGTACTAACTATGATACTAATCCTCTCTAAACCCTACATCCTAACCCTAACAACGACATTAATCTTACCCTAACCCTAATCCTAATTGTTAACATAATACTAATCCTAACTCTAAATTGTACACCCTAACCCTAATCAATACCCTTGACCATAATCCTAACCCTAACCCTAACCCTAACCCTAACCATGATACTAATCCTAACTCTAAACCCTACACCCTAACCCTAACCTTGACCCTGACACTAACCCTAATTAGACCCTTGACCCTAACCCTAATTTGACCCTAACTATAACCCTAATCCCAACCCTAACCCTAACTCGTACCCTTGACCCTAATCCTAACCCTAACCCTAACCCTACACTCCTTATCCTGAACCTAACCCTAATCATTAAAATGATATTAATCCTAACTCTAAACCCTACACCCTATTCCTAACCCTTAACCCTAACCCTAACCCTAACCCTACACCCCTTATCCTGAACCTGACCCTAACCATTGACATGATACTAATCCTAACTCTAAACCCTACGCCCTATCTCGTACCCCTAACCTAACCCTAACCCTAACCAATATACTAATCCTAACTCTAAACCCTAACCCTAATTAGACCCTTGACCCTAATCGTAATGCTAACCCTAACCCTAGTACTAACCTTAACCCTAACACTAACCCTAACCTTGATGTAAACCCTAAACATAATTATAACCCTAACATTAAACCTAACAATGAATCGTACAATTGTAAGTATAACCCTAACCATAAGCCTAAACCCTAACTCGAACCATAATCATACTCATTAAATGCTAAACCCTAATCCTAAATGCTAAAACCTAATCGTAAATAGTAGACCATAAACCATACTATACCTAACCATGGTATAAATGCTAACCCTAACCCTAATTATATTATTTTATTCAACTTATAACACTAAACCCTAACCCTAATATTGAGCGTGACCATAAGTCTAAACCTTAACCCTAACCATAATCACAAACCATCAAAAAATACTAACCATAATGCAACTCTTAACCTTAACCCTAATCAAAATAATAAATCTAAACCAAACTCTAACCCTAATGCTAACCCTAACCATGTTATAAATTGTAACCCTAAATCTTAGCCTTGACCACAACCCTAAACATTATGTAAAGTCTAATTCTAACCCTAACCCTAAGTGTAACACTAAGCATGATACTAATCCTAACTCTAAACCCTACATCTCATCACTAACCACAACACTAATCTTACTCTAACCCTGACCCTAACACTAACCCTAAATCTAAATGTAACACTAACTATGATACTAATTCTAACTCTAAACCCTACATCCTAACCCTAACCACGACCCTAATCTTACCCTAACCCTGACCCTAACCATAACATAATACTACTCCTAACTCTAGATTGTACACCCTAACCCTAACTTGTACCCTTGACCCTAATCCTAACTCTAAACCCTACACCCTAACCCTAGTCTTGACCCTGTCCCTAACCCTAACCCTAACCCTAACCATTAATATGATACTAATCCTAACTCTAAACCCTACACCCTATCCCTAAACCCTAACCCTAATTAGACGCTTGACCCTAATCATAATGCTAACACTAACCCTAATACTAACCCAAACCCTAACCCTAACCTTGATATAATTGATATAATTATATATTAAAATTCATATAATCTCTTCCATGTTGCGTCGTGACTGCTACTAGCTTATGTATACTTATTATATATATAATACACCGAGAGATATCCTAGTTATATAATAAGTATATATAAGCTAGTAATATATGTCTTATTAAAAAAGACAAAATTAATAAGTGCAATATATTCTTTTACATATGATATTAATTTATAATATAAAATATTTTCCTCTAGTTATTTTTAATATAAAATTTAAGTATATAATATAAATGTACTTAGGGGGAAGAGATGGTGATCAAAAACATTATATTATATTTAATATAATAATATAAAATATAAATGTTTAATATACATGGTGATCATAAATGACACACAATCCCACGCTTGCTAGGGTTTCAACCCAGTGGATCAAGGATGATTTTAGGGGCTAACATTTAACAAAAGCTTATTTTGGCCATTTATTCATCTCCTCACATGCATCTCTCAAAATGAAAATAAAGTTGGAGAGTTTTGTTTAGTCATTAATGTTCACAAACCTTCATTTTCCTTTTGATTCTTGCTTTCTTTGTACATACAATTTACATAGTCTCAAGCTACTAGAAGAAAAAGTTTAAATTAAAACCACCTTCCTACTTATTGGAAAATAATCAACATATTTCTTTACTTACAAAATAAAAATAAAAATTTCAAACTACCCCTAAATGAATTCTTCCAACACAAATCTTGTGTTTTCTTAATGTAAATGTTCTAACCTTCTTTTCCATATTTGTTTCATGACCTTTTCTATCCAGGAACTATGGTAGCGTTACCACCATATGTTTGAAAATGTTGATCGGATAGATAAGTACTTATGATCAATACAATGACTTGATTTCATATTGGTGAACTACATATCGATATAATTGAGTAAATCACAGATCAATTACACCTTAAATCTGAATCATATCCCAAACAGAAGCAAGCAAATCCAATGCATGCAATATTGTTTAACAAAGCTCCTTGCACTCCCCTATTTTCCCGCGTCAACTTGACATCAAAATTTAAAATATAGGAGTCTTTAGGTCGGACATTGCAGATTTACCTTTTCAATTTTTATGTTTTCAAAAATACTGTATTAAATGATGCCAAATTTAACTTTTTGCAAACTATTTCTTAGAGTATGGTTAATTGCATGGCACCTAAGAGGCTTCTCGGAAGTAAATGTGATCTTCTTTGAGTTGATGTTTTGTGACCATTGAATTTGTTACAAATAATGCACCAAACCATTATTTGCTTTACCCATTTGTTTGTCATGTTCCCTGTTTGTCAAAAGAACACTATTAACATGTATTTATCCAACATGATTTTAATGACAACAACAGAGAAACACATTTTTGTGGTGACAATAGCCCAACAACTCTAGAAATTGTTACTAGTTCCTTGGATCTCAATACAAATTCCTAACTAAACCTCATCAACTCCTATAGACAAAAATGAACTAGCCATCAGATCTCTAACTAGTTAGATTTGCACTAACATAATTTTCTGTATATCTAATACACAAAGAAATAAAGTGTCCTATTAGCTTTGCACCTCTTAGTATTCTAGCATAACAGAAGATAAGCCTAGTCTTGCATAGAGCTCAAAAGAGTCTTCACATGCTAAAACTATACATCCATTAAGGAAAGCACAAATTATATCTTTACAACATTATGTATGAATCCCAGTATCAATGAAAACAATTATTTTCATTGCAATACCAAGTGGCGAATCTTCATGAACTATTTTGGTCTATTCTGTATTTCTTTGTCAGTGCAGAAGAACATCACATGGGAAATGGTTCTAATTTATCTTATCCACATGAGTAGAATCCTCTCAAGGGATGGTTATCCTCATTGATCGCCAATGAACTTGACCAATTAGCAGAACTATTAACAATTTCTTAGTGTGATGATAACCTTCAAAGTTGTCATTTTGCAGTATATAAATGAGGTAACACTTGAGCCATGGTAACAAGATAGTGGTAAGGTAATGGCTATTGTGCTTGGGGCCATGGCATAAACCCTATATTATTGGTTACAATACTTACATTCAGGCCTCAAAGAGGACATTATGCCCACTAGACACAATTGAAAAAGGGAACAATATTAGGTGAGGCTCCTACAGGTTTGGGAAGAATCAGATTCATTTATGCATGGTATTGTAACGTTTTCAAGACTTTTAAAGGTTAAAAAAATTAAAAAAAATTAAAAAAAAATTTGACAAAAAATATAAGCCTTGGTTAATATTTCAGGAAATTTTAGGAGGCAGTCTTTGACAGACACTTGGATCACTTTGCCTTTACAGCCATAGTTTGTTATCTACATGTTGTATATTCTTATAAAATTCCAATTGAACCCACCAATGAAAAATACATCGGTCAGTGTGGATAATATAGTCAAATTAGGTAACAAAAAATCAGGACATGTATGCTGCAAAGTTGATTGGTATATTCCATGATTGAATTTAGCTATTTGATCTCTTCTGCAAATTCCTTACATAATATGAATCTCAGCATCAAAAGGTTGCAACTTGCAAGGGATTAGGAAGACTAACTTTAGTCCTGTTGAAGTTTCAGACTTGAGAATAGCCGCCTTGGGTAAGCAAGGGTTCCACTTAAAAAATGTTTTGCAATGGATTTCGATTCTAAAATACACTAGCAACAACTTTGATTTTTAGGTATAATTTTATGACATAACTATACTAAGTTGTCAATTCTGGTTCAGATACGGGTTAGGGTACACAGGTTGGCAAAACCATTTTTTCCTTGGGTTTGGGTTCTTCCGTGTGTGTATACATGCATACATATATAGTTGTATATATGCGTATATAAGTATATACATATGCGTGTGTGTGTATTTGTGTGTGTGTTCCAAACATATAATAGTAAAAATAAGTTAGAAGTGTGATACTCATAAAATCATAATTGCCAATAAAATTATAAATAAAATACCTCATATATCATATTCATAATTTGCAAAAGAAATTTTTTTTACAGTGCAAAAACCATATATTGTGGGTTTGGTGGAGCCGGAACCACAGGGAACCTGGGTACCCCGGCCGCACCCTAGTTGAATCCGGAAGAGAACCGGAACCTGACCGGAACTGGAACCTGGCCTCAAACAGGGGAACCCAATAACTTAGTATATATACGCTAAACAATTTTGAAGACATAAATTTAATGCTTTAGATATAAGTTTTCAATTTAAAATGTTAACATATTGGGACTTGGGGGAGCAATATTAAATCATTATTCACTGAACTTTCTTCACTCCATATGTGTCTTCAAGGCCACTTTTGACTTTCTTTCGTCTTTCAGCAATCATCTCAGCATAGGCCTGTCCAAAAAAAAATCAGAACCTCAAAGAAAGCATCTAATGTAATCTAGGATTAGTTAATAGATCATAGTATTTGCAGTCTAAGGTGCATATCCATATAATCTTGTCTGACAACTAGAAGCACCTGTTGACATAACAGAGTGAGTGTTGCAAATTAAAGTTGAACTGGTTGGTTATTACTGTTCTTTAATTCAATATTTAGCATGATTTTCACGTTGGGCACATTTTTGGGGATATGATAAGAGAGGCATTAATAAGTTCCAAGCAATCCAAATACCAAGTAGTATGGTATGCAAGATAACAATTATCAGACTAGAAATAATGAAGTCCTTAAGTTTATCCTGAAGAAAGCTACATATATTTAAAGAAAGAGCTTTATATAGAGAAGTGATGATTTCAAGATTTTCCTGACCAAAAGTTTCATTATGTATTTCTTTGTATGTAATCAAGTTCTTCCCTTACAAAAACAGAATATTTTCTTTTCTTTTCAAAACAAGCCTTTTATAAAATGGTTTACTCCTGCCCTACTGAATTGAATTTTCAGTTTAGTGAGAGCTGAGTCTTCTTTAGTTTTTTTTACCAATTTAAGACACACCTTGTACTGAGATCAATGCAGAAATTTAAACTGATTTTAGTACTTGCTCAAATTTTCAAATCAACAATCCATGTCCTTTTTGGCAAAAGGAATGCAGAAGCCAGTTGTATACTCAAAAGTAGTTGAAAATAAATGAGATGGGACATTCAACAAGTTGATCAAGATATGTTTACAACACACTTCAAATCTGCAGTATTAGGAAAGTCACCATTGTTAATTTTATGATCATTATAGAGAAAATCTTACAATGATAAATGTGTTGATGCTGTATATATATATTCTTACTGATTATGTATATATATAATAATACTGATTATTAGTATGCTGCTGAGAGAAGACAATGCCACTGTAATTGATTGTCTTTCACAGCCCATACTGTTTATTATTAATATATAAATGATGAGACACGACTGTGTAGAGTCATGACTCTACG
>MU226419.1:911458-934344 GCA_018584345.1 Thuja plicata | reverse complement strand
ATATATATATATATATATATATATATATATTAATCAATTCGATGCTATAATTTAACAACCATCATAAATATAAACAATTAATGTACATAATTGGATCCAATAAATCTTGCTCCAAAATATAGCAGAGATGATTTCAGATGAGAAATCATTTGCTTAATAACGTGGTTAACATAAATAACATCTGCTATAAACCAGGAGCAAGCCAATCAGCAACCAGAATAAGATTACAACTCCTTTAATAAAAAAAGGGTTAAGCAGACTCAAAAAAACAACAGAAAATCAAAACAATAAAAAAGATAATATGATGGAAGACAAATTGTCAAATTCCAAACGGCCTGTGCCGGTAAAGGCAAAGGACAGCCACAATCATCCAAGTATATCCAAATCACCAATCAGTTTAAAGCATTCACTGGCACAAAGAGCATTCAAATGGAATAGATCCCTGAAATTGAGCTACCCATCTCATTCCCTATAATAGATCAAGAAAAGCTCAAGACACCACCCATGGAGATGACAGAGCAGAAACAGCCAAAAAAGTGACTACAGCTCCAACCCAATTAAGCCCTACAGAAGACACATCAAAATCAGTTACATGAAGGTTCTCCATAGATAGTATGGAGTTAATGTTTGAGGAGCAAAGTGATTCAAGGGCACAGTCCCAGTTCTATACAGCCACATATTGCTCCTGGCTCTTCTTGGATATGTTTAAAAATTCTGAATCATTCAATTACTGCTCTTGTATCTTAATAGAGCTAGTCTCCTAAATTTTTTAACATTTGCAATAAACCAGGAGCAGGCCAATTAGCAACCAGAAGAAATGTAGAGATAGAGAGAAGAAATGAAGAGATAAAGATATAAACAGACTCAATAACATAACAGAAAAGCAAATAAAAAACAAAGATAATATGGTGCAAGACAAATACCAAAATGGCCTATGCTAGAAAAGACAAAGGGCAGCCACAATCATCTGAGAAAATCTCATTTTTAAATTCTGTTAACACATTCTGTGCCTGAAATTAAGTTAGCAATCTCATCCCCTATAAGAGATCAACTAAAGGATAAAGCTCAATACATCAGCCATGGAAATTACAGAGCAGAACCAACCAAAAAAGCAACTGAGGCTCTGACCCCTTTAACCTCTATAGAAAACATTTCAAAATCACCTACAAAAGGTAAGAATAACAAAAACAAATTGCAATTACAGGACAACTCCATTCTCACAATCTTACAGATCACTCCTCATATGAAGAAAGAAGGCCCTAGATCCTGGGAGATCAATGTTTGAGGAGAAATTACGGTGATGCAGGGAATACTCCCAATTTTATTACACCTCATCTTGCTCCTGGCTCTTCCCAGGTGCGTTTGAACATTCCAAATCCTTCAATTACTGTTCTTGCTGTCTCCTAATAAGGCTAGTCTGAACCTCTCCACTTCCCTGCTCCCCCATATACCGTAAATAGCCAATCAGCTCCATCGGTCCCATTCCATCAACACAAGGATTGATAATCCTGCACATTCTCAACCATTATACAATCCCAAAACTAGGCATTTTACTACCTCTTGGCTCCATGCTTAACCGACAAAGGTAAGAGAACCTTCAACCAAGTTATATTATGGCTAATTCGCTCTCCAATGTTCTTTTTTCAGCTGCTCAGCCAATAATCCCAGCTTTTGACTAGATATATGGACAAGTATAAATTCTGCTGTGAAAATGTATAGCTTTCATGTTTTTTTCTTTTTGAATTAATTTAATTTGAGAGGAGGGTCTTGGATTATAATTGTAAATATTACTTCTTTGTGTAGATGTGCCTTAAGGTGATGCAGGGAGAATTTTGTAAGTTAAGATCAAAGCACTGTAATGGAAAATCTTTTGGACTTACTAATAGTAGTCCCATTTTGAAATTATAGAAGGGATCTCAAATGTTGCAATTCTCTTCTTTTTTAATGTAAATAAATGACTTTTATTGTTAAAAAAAAGGCTAACATTTGTGAAGCATACAAAAGCTTCATAAAATGCCATAATGTATCTTTCAGCACAATAAACAATACAATTTCTAGGTTTTCCTAGGACCATTACAGAGTCAAGTAACCCCTTACAACCTCGGCTTATCTCCACAAGATGGTAATTGTTCGTACGGAGACGAGACATGGTTGGGGAAAGCAATTACAAGTTGCCAAGAAAGAGGGCTGTGGTAGACATCCACTCTTAGGATTGGTGTAGAAATGGCTTTGGGTGGACCCATCATGTCTCTTCCCCCAATGTGATTATACTCTATGAATATAATGGGGCATGACTAACCCTAATGATTTTATATATGTACATGTATATGCATGTCTTTCATATTGTGATTGCAGGATCCAAATCCATGATTGTATTATTGAGGAAAGATTTATTCAGTAAGATAAATCTATGAATAAATATCAATTGGGTTTCAAAACGCACTTTAAGAAAATTCTTAGTACAGCATTCTCTCACTTGCTCCTAAATTATGGGAAGTGACTGCTAACTTCAACTGCCAATAACCCCAAGACTAAAATGACTGAACTGCTGCTCTCTCAAGAGAAGTCTACCTCTAGAAATCCTCCTTTCCCTCAAAAAAAAAGCTTCCTTAGTCCTTACCTCAATAGGTGTATTTATGCCCAAAGATGAGCACAAGAATCAAAGAGAGTGATTGAAATGTCTTCCATAAAAAGTGACCAAAGAAGAACCATATCAAGTCCCCACATGACCCTTCAGTTCAATATTCTATCTTTCCTATTCAATGTGTTTGTCCCATTACCTGAACGCAGTCACATCATGATGAATTTGACAGCCATCAAACCTGTCCCCTCTGAAATTCTTTTTTTGTTTCCTCAATTTCTGCCTAACTCTGACATGTTTTATGCCTCAAAGCACATGGGATCTCTTGTCCATCTGTCTATGAGTGAACGACCAGATATTCAGATTAAAAGAAAAGATTTCAAATTAAGCTACTCAAACATAATTCAGTGCGATGAATGTACTAAAGTTTTAGGAAACATAAAAGGAAACAATAGAAGATCACAAAGAACTGGTTGTCATATTTATTATTTCACATTAATATTAATATGGCACCAAAGAAGTCAAAACTCCTTGAACTATCATTGAGATTCTGGTTTAGCTTTTGAGAATTTTTCCTCCCTTAGGAAGAATGTAAAATATTCTACTAAAATGCATGTCCTCACAGTATACTCTGGCATGAAATCTGCAAAACAAGATATGAACAGAGTAACCTAGAAACTGTCCAAGCCAAGCATAAAAAATTCACAAATTTGCATTCCCAAACACATAAAATGTGTCAAGTTCATACATAGTTCCCAATGTGTGGAGTAAACTATTTGAATCTAAGCTCTAAAATACTAATACAACTAAAGGAACAAAAGTTATTTTACTTTCTTTTAATAATCAATTTCTTTTAACGAGGATTATGATATTCATGGCATGCGTAAATTCACATTTTATTTCTAAACCAATCATCATTCAAGGCAGATTTATAACACAAACAGAAAGCATACCTGTGGATATGAGAATAGAAAGATGTACCACCAAACACCAACCAAAGATACAACTATTGCGGTCAGTATTACTGATTCAAAAATGATCCAAGAAGCACTAACAGCTAGAACTCCTGTAAGACCAATTGTCCATGGCTGGCACCTTCAAGTAAAGATAATAATTCAAAAATTAGATTTATGTGATTTAAATTTCTTAGAAAATAGTTGTCAAATACAATATTATAGCACAATTAAACAAAGAGAGATTTGTCATAGTAAACCAAGGATAAGTGAAGTGTAGAATGTTATGACCCCACTTAAGGCACAATAGCTATTAACAATTATATTAGCATGTTCTCCACCTGTAGGTGGATTGGCAAGTTCAAGAGTACCACTGCACTTGATTGTGAGCTTAAAACCCAGGGGGAAGAATATGAACAAAATCCAAGGGAAATGGAAAACAATCCCTGTGCAGGCCTCTACAAGGAGGGTCTCATACAACAAATCAGTGTGCCATGTGGCAGTGACATAAACAACTTTTAACTTTATATGGAAAAGGCCCATAAACCTTCTTTAGCATTGTTTCTTTTCCTTTAAAAAATACATTCAAGATCATTAGCATTCTACACATTAGTTCAATATTAATGGTATCATAGGAAATAATGATGCTAGGAATGAAAGGAAATATAGATAGTCTAATACAGAAAAGCTATGTTAAATAGTTATAGAATCCAAACTATTGAAAACTTACATGAACACAAGATATATAACTTGGGAAACCACTTCATCATAATAGCCAACAACACAGGGCACCAATCAATACATTAATCAACAAAAAGATGAATACAATATAGAGAGCATTTCACTAGTACTTAAATGTATTCTCAATCCTATGTCTGATCCACAAACATGCACCTTCATGAAGCTTCTGTCTGAGTATGCAAGAAGTTCCTTGAAACCTCCCTAGGGTGAGGTGATGATGTATTTAATAAGGTATGCCACATTGTAGGGGAGGTTTAAGTTGTTAAGTTTTTAGGATAGCTGCAAATGTAATAACACTCTATGTTGTATGTATTTTCCAAATGCAACAATCTCTCTTTCATTTATATTGGGAATGGGGATAGGAGAGACATGTCCCTTCATGGGACATGTCTATTCATTATTATTTATAAGAAAGGACATGCCTCTTCCCATTAATTATAATTTAATCAATCTTATAATGTTTCATCAATCAATTATTAATTAAGAATAATATAATAATTTTATACTAAATATTGAATTTCATATGATTAATAATAATATAACATATATATTATTATTATTAATCAACATATATTATATGTATTCTAATGATCATACGACTGAAGCTAAAAACATTAACATAAGTCCCTCTACTCATACCACTCTGTCTTGCATAACCTCTTCTGTTAAAATTGGTCTGCCTTCCCTTTCATCCGCTCTCTTCTTTGAGAAACTCCATTAATGAGTGTAAAAAAGGACTCCAAGGATGGTTCTTGTACATTAGGGGTTGATCATGCTTGTAGTTAATTTTGTTAGACTAAGGAACCCTAAAATCTCACAGCATGTTCACAAGAGAAGAAATGACAAAGGGAAAACGGTAGAGGATCCCACTAACTCTAGTTCTAGACAACCCAGCGATAACCCTAAAACCCTAGAAGAGTCTTGGGAGGATAGAGCAGAGGATAGGGCAGTGGGCTTTTTGACAAAATGGAAGGATTGAACATATAAGGGAAATACAAGGTTCAAAGACACCCTTCCCAAATAACTCAAAAGGAGATTTCAACCCAGCACCTTGACTCAAGGTTTCTAAAGCCACAAGAGACTTAATTCAACCAAATTCAGAAGGAATCAACTGGCTATGGAGTCAAATTCTATGGGATATGCACAAAGTGCTTGGATTCTGTCAAGAGGCCTAATTGTATTGCATTAGGACAGCAGTAACCTTCCAGAGCCCATAACTCCAAAGAATTCTGAATGACTTGGCAAACAAATTAGTTTTTCAGATACCCTTTATCAAGTTTTACAACATATACAAAGCAAGAGGTAGGTTGTTTTGGACCATACCCTGCTGTTACAACTTTGGGACCCCAAAAATGCATAAAAATGGGCACTTTTACAAAGGAACTATATCATAAACTTAACCAAAAGACTCCAACTCGTGGACAGTGGTTAATTATGTCCTAAAACACTTAAATCTGAAAGGAATTAGTCTCAGACCCTTGGGAACATCAAAAGCCCCAAATTAGGCTTCCCAAACCCTTCAAAACTAGGGCTTCTTCAATCTGGACTCTCCAAGCGAAATCTCAACCAACCAAAGGTTGATTCACCATCCTTTCACCATAACTAAGTGCTGCCCAACATAAAAAGTACCCCTCATGAGGCCCAATATGCTGCTGCTATAGCTATGCAAGCATTTCCATGCTCCTTAACCCTGCAACAATCATCAAATGGCGATCACCTGCAACATCTGACGGATTTTCTTGCATATTTAGTATTAGTTAACTATAATACACATGTGTGATTCATCCCCAAGTTACAGTGGTTACAAAAAGGGGATGAATCTCAATCCATTCTCTTAAAACAATGCAAAACTATGCTCTGTTACAGTACAATCAGAGACTTTCAAAGAAAATTCAATACAAATGGATTGAAAATGGATTTACAGAGATTCTACAACACACATTGATGTCTATTCAATGAATTAGACTCATTACAACATTCAAAAATCAAGAAACTTGCAAAAACTACCACTTTATTGCTTCAAACTTGTGCAATCCGTACAATCTTTGTACCAGACCGTACTGTGTGTTTTCCCTGCCATAGGCAAATCATATATGATGCCTAGTAACCATATCAACCAACTCAAATCGGTTTGGTTTGATTACAATCACATTTAATCACTAAAAACCCATTTCCCTCCTAACCTCAAGTAATCATTAAGATTCAAATATTTTAATTCTTAACTTACAAATTATTGAAATTTAAGCATTCTAACTTAATCAATTCCACTTCTAGGGTCTATTTGAATCTTTTAGACACTTCTAAATCCTAATTAGACCCTTTGGGTACTATAGACCCAACTTAAAAATATTTTGGTGTCCTAGTCCTCTTCCTAGACAAATAGGACTTGACAATATTTCATTGCATTCTCTATTACAAATTGTCATTATTGGTTCCAATACACCCCAATCCACATTTAGGGATGATTTTATTCCTTTGTCTTTGACTGGCTTTATGGTGGACCTAGGTGTCTTCATGAGTGCTCTTGCACCATACACCCCACCTTGGAAAAAGTTCTTGTCCCAAGAACTGAGGGATTGTGTCTTTGTGCCTCCCATCTTTCTTATAGGTGGTCCTCTCTTCTTCACCTTGTGATCCCTTTGTTCAACCTCCAATTCTGTCCTCTTACCCTTCACACCTGCAAACAAAGAGTGAGAAACAAAAGAAGGAAAGGAACTAAGATCAAATCTGTTATCATGCTGCTGCAAACAGTGATCTTGTGTGCCTACAAATTGTCCTTGCAACTGCCTCCTTGGATCTGATTGACCCCTCGTGTCTTTCAATGACACCTCTGCAATTTTCTTCATTTCTTGCTTCAAAGGACACCACATTGTGCCAATAAGGACACCATCTTCATGCCTTGTTTGTTGTTTCACAGTCAATGCCTCATGACAGTCCAAAAACTCATCTTTCAAGACCAATAAAGTGGTCTTAGGCTGCTGCTCTATAGTCACCATCTTCCCATACTTTGGAATCTGCAAATCAACATATGTTTTTGCACCAAAGACAATGATGCTACCAACTTCTTCTACTTTACTTGGAAGAGGTTTAAGGGTGAATTTTCTTCCCTCCTTGTGCACTACATACTCATTCTTCAAACCATAATGAATGGTCTTTCTTGAAGCCTGCCATGGTCTCCCTAAGATGATGCGGCAACATGTCATGGGAACTATATCACATAGAACCCTATCAACACAACCGACAATTGAAAAATCTATGTATGCTTGCTCCTTAATCACAATATTTTGATCATTACTGACCCAAGAGGCCCTATATGGTCTACCAATAGGAAATTTAGGTAAGTTTAACTTATTTACCATCTCATAGGACACTAGATTGTCAAATGAACCAGAATCTATGATAACCTTGCATATTTTGCCATAGCATTTACAATTTGTCCTAAAGATAGATACCTTGGGTATATGTTGGATAGGTGACCTTCCCATCAAGAGACACTCACCTTCTTCAAGATATGCATAGTCATAGTGTGCTTCTTCTTCCTCTTGTTGTTTATTGTCATCTTCTCCTTGGACCAATTGGACCCTCTTATCATTCTTCTTGGCTTCTCTTTCAGGACACTTGTAGAATGGGTGCCCTTCTTCACCACACTTGTAGCACTTTCCAGGGAAGCTCTTTCCTCTACCACTTCTTTGTTCTCCTTTCTGATCTATGACTTTCTCTTTACCCTTCTCATTCTGTCCTTGGCTTGGATTTACTCCTTTGCCCTTGTTTTGTTGCCCTCTTGAACTGCCTTGCCTCTCTTGCCTTCTTCTAAGCTTGTTCTCAGCTTTCAATGCCAACTTGTAGCAATCTTCAAGAGTCCTTAGTGTGACCATGCTCATTTCATCTTAGATGTTGTACCTCAGCCCTCCAAGATATCTAGCCACCTTCTCTTCCACATCTTCATCATGAGAGGCTCTGATGTCAAGCTTGTGAAATTCCTCTGTATACCTTTGGACATCCATGTCCTTCTGCTTCAACCCTTGGATCTTCTTGAAGAGTTGAACCTTGTAGTCCTCAGGTAGAAACTTCTCTCTCATTTTGGTCATCATTCTAGGCCATGATGTGATCTTTGGTAGACTTTTCTTCCACCTTTCTGTTTGTAGGCAATCCCACCATAGCAATGCATGACCCTTAAGTCTTGCTTTTGCAATCTTCACTTTATGCTTGTCTTCAATGTCCTCACAGTCAAAGTGGTTCTCAACAGCATTGATACCACTTGGAGCAGAGGATAAGGTAGTGGGCTTCTTGACAAAATGGAAAGATTGAACATATAAGGGAAATACAAGGTTCAAATACACCCTTCCCAAATAACTCAAAAGGAGATTTCAACCCAACACCTTGACTCAAGGTTTCTAAAGCCACAAGAGACTTAATTCAACCAAATTCAGAAGGAATCAACTGGCTATGGAGTCAAATTCTATGAGATATGCACAAAGTGCTTGGATTCTGCCAAGAGGCCTAATTGTATTGCATTAGGACAGCAGTAACCTTCCAGAGCCCATAACTCTAAATTTTTTTGAATGACTTGGCAAACAAATTAGTTTTTCAGATACCCTTTATCAAGTTTTACAACATATACAAAGCAAGAGGTAGGTTGTTTTGGACCATACCCTGCTGTTACAACTTTGGGACCCCAAAAATGCATAAAAATGGGCACTTTTACAAAGGAACTATATCATAAACTTAACCAAAAGACTCCAACTCGTGGACAGTGGTTAATTATGTCCTAAAACACTTAAATCTGAAAGGAATTAGTCTCAGACCCTTGGGAACATCAAAAGCCCCAAATTAGGCTTCCCAAACCCTTCAAAACTAGGGCTTCTTCAATCTGGACTCTCCAAGCGAAATCTCAACCAACCAAAGGTTGATTCACCATCCTTTCACCATAACTAAGTGCTGCCCAACATAAAAAGTACCCCTCATGAGGCCCAATATGCTGCTGCTATAGCTATGCAAGCATTTCCATGCTCCTTAACCCTGCAACAATCATCAAATGGCGATCACCTGCAACATCTGATGGATTTTCTTGCATATTTAGTGTTAGTTAACTATAATACACATGTGTGATTCATCCCCAAGTTACAGTGGTTACAAAAAGGGGATGAATCTCAATCCATTCTCTTAAAACAATGCAAAACTATGCTCTGTTACAGTACAATCAGAAACTTTCAAAGCAAACTCAATACAAATTGATTGAAAATGGATTTACAGAGATTCTACAACACACATTGATGTCTATTCAATGAATTAGACTTATTACAACATTCAAGAATCAAGAAACTTGCAAAAACTACCACTTTATTGCTTCAAACTTGTGCAATCCGTACAATCTTTGTACCAGGCCGTACTGTGGGTTTTCCCTGCCATAGGCAAATCATATATGATGCCTAGTAACCATATCAACCAACTCAAATCGGTTTGGTTTGATTACAATCACATTTAATCACTAAAAACCCATTTCCCTCCTAAACTCAAGTAATCGTTAAGATTCAAATATTTGAAATCTTAACTTACAAATTATTGAAATTTAAGCATTCTAACTTAATCAATTCCACTTCTAGGGTCTATTTGAATCTTTTAGACACTTCTAAATCCTAATTAGACCCTTTGGGTACTATTGACCCAACTTACAATATTTTGGTGTCCTAGTCCTCTACTTGGACAAATAGGACTTGACAATATTTCATTGCATTCTCTATTACAAATTGTCATTATTGGTTCAAATACACCCCAATCCACATTTAGGGATGATTTTATTCCTTTGTCTTTGACTGGCTTTATGGTGGACGTAGGTGTCTTCATGAATGCTCTTGCACCAGAGGATAGCTAGGGTGAGGGTGAGTTAGATTCAGAAATTGATGTTTCCCTTCACATGGACAAGAATTTTGAGTTTCAAGAGAGAAAGAATGTGGAGTGTTATGGTTAAGGATCTGGGCTTTTAAAGGAAAATAAACAAAAAGGATGGTTTCCCCTAGGCAAATTCCCCAGGCCCCTGTTGGTAACATTTCTTCTATGAACAAGGGAATTGAGAAGATGGGTGGTGGTAGTTTCCAGGAGACTCCAAAGAAAAGTGGAGACCATAGGATGGATCTACACAAGAAAGGAAGGCAAAAGCCTTCCCTGGAACTACAGTTGGTGGCCATGGTACCTTACCTTGTATTCAGGTCCCATGCCCACCCTTCCCAAGGATTCTAATTTGGCCCCCAACAGTCCTAAACCCCAGCAAGACTTACTTTGCTGAAGTGGTTAATCTTAATCATATTATACAGATATTGAGGAATCTTCAAGACTCCTCTGATAGGCAACACAACCTAACAAGATAGTTTTTTATTGAGATTGATAGACTTAATATTAAGCTTTCTATTATGGGAAAGAAGCTTAAAAGGGAAATCCTAGTACCTTCAATGAAGGGGGTAAGACTCCTTCAAATATGGGATAGCATAACCTCAGGTCAACAGACTAGTTTCTAATGTGCCAATCAGAAAGAGAACCCGAGGAAGAGCTCTAGTAGGTTAAGGACAATGATACCACTAGAATTGCTGCCCAGGAAAATGACAAGAAAATCATCAAGGTAACTTCAATAAGGTCATTGAGGTTAGTGAAAGCAAAGTAAAAAACAATGCCATGATCTCAAGATTCTAAATGCTAAATTGATGAATTCAACCAAGGACTTTGAGATCCCTACTACTTGGATGGCAAGGGGAATATTGTTGGGTAAAGTTCAAGAAGAAGAAGCAATAAGAAAAAAACTGTGCAGAAGAGAAAGACATGCAAGAGTTTATTGACCTGTAGGAGAGCTTTTATAAAGAACTGGAGGCTACTGAAGTTGAATAGACTTTAATGTTCTATGTATTTATGTTTTGCTCATCTCTTTGTTTTGCGTTTTAATCTATTGTTACAGTCATGCTGTCATTCTCTTGTATGTCAGCTTATGTTTAGCTGATGTTTTACTAGTTGTTTCAAGGTTTCAGGAACCATCGAAACCTTCTTTACCCCTTAATCAAAAACAATTTGAACCTTCAAAAAACCTATTCTCAATGCGTTCTACAGGTTGCTCTTAATCCCATGATCAATTCAACAATATGAACCTACTCTAGAAACCTATCGCAACTACTTGTTCAAATGCAATCCCAAGCACTTGATTTATAGGTAAAATAGGAAAACATGAAACAAGTAATTTCCAAGCCCAAAACCATGAGCCCAAACTTGGTCAATACTCCTCCAATTAGACCCACACATCCCACCTCATGAATGCACATGCTCATAAATAGAATGTAACTCCTCCATGAGATTCCATGACCCTTGCAATCAACGAGTTCACCTAATCAAACCAAGAGCTCCAACTTGGTGAAATAATTCCTCTTAAATCTATATTTAACTGGTCAAAGATGCTTCACAAAGTCTTTTTGTACCACCAATTTCAATGCTTAATGGAAATCCATTTACACGTCATGAGAAGCTATCCAAATGGTGGGATCAACCTTACAAGTGAATCTTAAAATTCCTCCCCAATGTAGGGCCCAAACCCATAAGAACCAACATCATAATCATACTAAAATATTATTACACAAGGTGTAAAACACACCTTAAAATGGCATCATTGTATTATTCATTTACTCTTCCTAGTTCATATATCCAGTCTCATACTTGGTTGCAGATGTCCTTCATGATCTTAAATATGAAATTGATGGCATCTCTATGAAGGATAGACCTAGTCTAAGCCATGTATCATTCACTGCTCGGGAAAGAATTGACTATCCTAAACCTCCAGTACAAAGCCCCATGCCTATAGGTCAACCCATCTAATGAGTATCTATACAATATCCAGAAGTGGCTCATTTGTGGCTCCATACGCTGCCCATATTCTATGTGGACATCATGATCTGCCTCAGTGCCTTTCAGAGCCCTTACTGATGATAAGAATACAGAATTGAAATCAAGCCAAGCCAAGCCAAGCCAAGCCCAATAATGAACTTCATGCCAAACTAAGCATTGCTTGTTCCTTTCCTATAATTGGATTTTCCAATTATTCATGCAACACCTAATACCTTCCTTAAACATACACAATGAAATCAAGAAGTAACCATGAATAATCAATTATTTGTGTATATACAAAGTCCAGAGTAAGATCATGTATACATGCATAACATCTACATAAAGCTCAATGGCGTTATGATCAAAAAGACTATTGTTATAGGAAGTGACTGTGCCAATGTCATCAAAGGCCTTATACATCCATAAGGAATCACATATGACCAGCATGAGTCATTTAATCCTGTATCACATACACTAAACATCATGTCCTCAACTTCATCTCTCCAAGATAAATCTCGAGTCTCTAGATAGGGTCCTCTGCAGGTTGTGCAAAATGAAAAAACAGATTTAAATCCAGCAATGCAGATATTTTCTAATCTAAATCACATTAAATATACTAATATGATGCAAAGAGTTGAGACTGTGGGCAATTCATGTATATTGTTTTCAACTTTTTGGTATGTTATTTTAGCCACAAAACAATAGAAAATGCAGGTCCTTTCCTTAGACTGACTACCTAGTAACTGATAAAAGACACTGACAACAAACCTCACTGAATGCTCTGAAAGGGATCTTCTCAACTCAAGATGCATAGACATCAGCTTTCAAAACATTCACAAAATTCAAACATATCCCAAAAACTGACAAACACCATGGAAAAGACAATGATGGCATGGCAGGAGGGAGTTAACAACAGCCAAAGCACAGACCTGTTTTGACATAGATAAACGAGCTAGGGATGACAAGGGCCGCCATGAACTGTTGAAAACTGGAGGCAACTCTTCTGGACTAAGCTAGATCAATTTGGCACATACCAAATTCACCATTAGTGCAAAACAGATATTTAGGACCTGTTGAACTAGTCCCAATGTGACTGACATACAACCAATCAATCCAGATGGAAGCCAACTCAAGAGGTTGTGTTTGTGGTATAGCATGTCCATTCAATGTAAGGGTTTCTGTCATGCAAAGTTGCATAATGCATTAGAAATACATGTACTCTGGTTTACATAGTTATTTAGAGTTGCTGTTAGCCATTAAAGAATGTGGGTAGCAGAAATTCAGTTTGAGTAGTGTTGTGTGCAGATTCACAGAATAAAAAGATGGGAGGTTGTAGTAGGCAAAGTTTGGATGAACAATATATGCCAAGTTGAGATCTAGCACTTTTCATGCACAGACCAATGGCCATACCAAAGCAGTCAATAGAAAACTGGTGCAGTTCTTGAAAGGATTCAACATAAGGAATCCCTGGATATTGGATGAAAATTGCCATACTTTCAACCTTCTTATAATAGGGCTATGTATGCATCCGCCAACAAACATGTTTGGTTTCTTACTTCCTATGCTTTCAATGTTGTTTCAGGGAAGTGAAAAGAAATGGCAAATAGGCAAATTCAAAAGTTGTAAGAGTTGAAATTTTCATTAGCATCAATCACAGATTTGTCTTCAATTGCATGAAAAGTTTACAAAGCCCTTTTGTGAGGTTTTCACACCATCGCTCCATTGCAAATGGAGACCCCCTCTTTTTGCTTTAGCAGTAGCAGTAGCGGTCTTAGGTGGTCTTAGTTTGTAGCAATTTTCAAGTCTCCAAGTCCGAGAGATGAATTTGGGCAACTTTGGCATGTTGGATAGTCAAGTCTTTCAGGGATATGCGTGAAGGCTAGGCTAAGCTAGTCAAGGAGGTGAGATTGAAATCAAGGGATTTGTGATGAAATGAGTTAGGGCCTTTTGAAAATCCTTGTTCCACTTTCAATTTCATTTTACAAAGTCAGGAAAAGTTGTGTGAGGTAACACTGCTGAAGGCATGCTAAATCCTGAAATTTGGCTGAGTCAGGAATTTTTTGGAAACTCCCAAAATCTAAATTCTTTATTATAACTCCTATGAAGTTGAAACCTATCTCAAACATCCTGACAGTATTTATATAAAACATAACTTAAAGAATCTAACTTATACTTAAATGTTATATTTTATATAAAAAAAATCGCCCTGAGAGTGCTTAATCAGTTTGAGAATTGACAAATGAAACATCGCATTGAGAGGTTGGATTTTGAGCTTCCCTCATTCCAGCTGGATTGAGAGCAGGTCGGATTCCAACCCTCTCAATCCAGCCGAAACCTCCATCTTCAGTTTCACCCTTTCACTTAGAATATTTTTGAACTCGAACAACTTTGTGATTTGGAAGTGAAAATCTGAGAATGAAATTTTTTTAGGGCGAGTTAGATCTTGGAGAAATTACATCAACATAGGATTGAGATCAGGTCGGATTCCAACCTTCCCTCATTCCCATAGGATTAAGACAAGGTCGGATTCCGACCTTGTCTTGTTCCCATCATAAAGGCCAACCAAAGTTTCCGCCCTTACATCAAAACAAGCATATATCATTTCATGGGCTAAGGGGCGCTGAAAATTGGTGAAATCAAGAACAAAAAAATCAGTTTTCCTTGATCACGATCAGATTTAAAACATCTAAAAAACCAAGATCTTCATTAAGCTGGGAGAAAAAGCAAACCTTGGGAAAATTGGGAATTCTCAATTAAGTAGAGGACAAAGTTGATTTAGATGCAATCTCATATCATGTAAACTTTCAGATTTCCTTCATATCGTCTATACTTATCATTTTGTGAGCTTAATAATTTTTTCCTTTGTTTTGCAAGGTGATTGAAGGAGAGGCTTGGAGGTCAGGCTCAAAACTTCAAATGAGGAGGATCAACATCAGATTATCAAAGTGCAAGTTCAAGCCAAGAAAGATAGTTCAAGAATGAAAGCTAAAATGAAGAATCCCAATCCAAGATCAGGGTCAAAGTGGAATTCGAGGAACAAGGAGAAGAAGAAAATCATAGAAGAATTTTTTAATCAACTTGAATTTCCTCTGGAAGTCCAAAGTTCACCTTGAAGGGATCCAATTGCATGGAGGATGATCAAAAAGACACCAAGTTTACAAGTTCAAGATGCAAGTTCAAACCATGGCAATGAGGAAATTTTGAAGAACGAAGATGGAGAAGTTGAGAAGATGAAGAAATTTGGGAATATGCCATCATGTGGAAGAGCTGGACAATATTGAGTATCGAGATATTTTCCCTTCATAAAAAAAGGATTGATCAGGTTAACAAGATAAGGATGATGAGGTAGCACTTAGTTGTCTTCTCAATCGGGAAATCCCAATTTAAAGCACAGTCAATCGAATCATGCCAAGTGTACAATTTTCTCATTAGCTATCAAAAGCATTGTAATTTTCTTATTGGCCCACAGTGTGGTGCCCTCATGTAATTGGTTGATCGGGTGGCAACCCTAATTAGGGTTTGTAGGGATTAATCTTGGCCCTTGATCGTGAATTGAACTTGGCCCTTCATTGTAATTGAACACCTAAAAAAGGCCAAGGCCTTCTCATTTGTAGCTGTTAGACATTAGAGTAGGAGAGGAGACTGGATTAGATTAGCCTAGCTAAGGGAGAGACTTGATCAAATTGTTGCTATGATGTTTATCAAAGTAATTGATAATTCATTGTTGGTTTCATGGTGAATTACTTAATATTGCTTTGAAGTGTTGCATGGTTTCCTCAATCTTTCACTTGGAGTAGATTTCATTTCATGTTGTTTAGAAGTAGCTTAGTTGAGTGAAAGAAATTGTGGATGTTTACTTGTTTGACTCGAACAAAACTAGGCCACTAGCCTCTTGCTGATGGTAAGAGTGCCTTGTGCGGTAAGCTAGTGATTCTACTTAACTTCAATTGATAGTCAATCTTTAGTTTGCATCCATTGATGGGATTGAAGAGGAGATATTGATATGAAAATCATTCGAGTATATCTTAGAAGCTTGTCGCTGATAAAACCGCATATAGTAGTGTCCAAGTGATCCATGCTTCCTTCCATTCATAGTTAGAAGTAGAAGTAGAAGTTAAGTTTAAGTTGAAGTTGAAGTGAGAGTTGGCAAAATCAAAACCATATTTTCATTGCACATTGTGAAGCTAAATCTTAGAAGTGCAAGCAGTTGATATCCATTGAATGAATCGTGTAAGTCCCCTAAGTGATTACCAACAAATCACATTATTTCACTGAGCGAGTATCCACAATTGAAGGGAACCTTGAAGTCATTTCATGATCTTACTTTGCAAGCTTAGCATGAGAGATGACCTTATACAAAAGAGAGTTGGAGATTTGTTGTTTCACTTTGGAACATTGAGTATTCGATTATGTATGTTGTAGTGGAACAAAACTCGCATCAACAAGCCCCAAATCAAGTGTAACAAAAGCTATGATTTGCATAGGAGGGAGATGGTTTCCAAGTAAGAGATAAGGTTGAGCAAAGATAAATATCTAAGGCCAAGCAAATAAACTAAAGCAATTAAGGTATGATCCTTTGGAGATCATGGATCTAATGGGTAACATTTGTTTCAACTCAATCTGCCTCAAATGAAAATGTGTTCAGTTTGAAATGTTGAGTTGCAATGTGCCTTTGAACCTTGTTAGATGAGGCAGAAACAACGAGCGTTGTTTCCTTCAATGGAATACTTTGCACCCAATGTTCAATAAAATTTGGGGGAAGACATTACTTCAGAAGAAGGTCAGGGTAACCAGAAGAGGGAAGAGGCAAAATTGGCAGATTGAATTGAAAGGGCAACAAACAAACAAAACAAAGTGGTACTCCAATAAGGAGAGAAATTATACCCTCAATCTCTTTAAGAATTAAGCTTTTGGGTGTTACTTTTCGAACTAGAATATAGAATTTTGCAACAAATGAAATGCAAAAAGTCATAATAACAAATAACAATGAAATTTTATCCTGGGAAAAACCCTCATCTTGAGGAAAACAACCCAACCCACAAAAGATGATTCCTTTATTCAATTCTCAAAACAATTACAAGACTCCTTGCTTATCAAAACTCTCACAGTTTATAATAGAAAGACAACTGAATATCAATACCTTGATTCACAGAATCAGTTATAAGAATACCGAAACACATATAAGACTCAACACTATAACACTTAGTGTGATAATGTCCCAAACCTTCACAATATTGAAGTTACAATATTCAACAATATAATACGATACATATTCAGAGCAGAGAGGATGAATACTTTAATCATTGTTCACACACTAACAGAGAAACACGACACATAGAATTTATTATAGTAGATTAACACCAAACTAAGATCACAATAACACCAGAAAACAAAGTCAACTTACTGTTCATCACACAGAAACCAGTAATCACAATACTGCCATATTGCTAATACGATAACCACACAACCAATGTCGTCACACTGCTGAATACACCAAACCACAAAACGGATGTCGTCTTACTGCTAATACGATCTTGATCCCCAAATTGAGAGTAGTCGCACCAAACTAAGGATATCTCATGCGTGAATACCAAACGACAATAGTAATGAGGCATATGCGACAGAGTAATTGACGTCTTTAAGAAATGAATCGACCACCACAAACTAGGAACCGTCAATTTCCATAATTAAAACTGCCAGCATATACAAAGGCTTGCGTGATGGTAAACACTGCCAGCAATACATTAATATGCGCAAGATGCCAAGTGGGAACCAACACACGTGCTCGATGCCAAATCAGCACACTCACGAAACAAGGAGAGAATATGAGAAATCCTTCAGATGCCATAAAGCTCGACAACAGAGAGGAATTAGAACATTCACAAGAAATGAATGAAGACTATAGAAAGAGAACATCTACAACACAACTCCAACAGGGACATAGACGACACCATCAAAGAAGCTTACAGCAATCAACAGAGGTTTGAAGATCTCTATCGCAGCTACATACTTCAACATTGGGAACTACAAGCTTACCCCAAATTGCTGAGGTGTAATCTAAAAAGGTATAGTTCATTTCAAGATGTATATACATCAGTTTCAACTACTCAAAAAATGCAACACATTCCAAAACTGCAAACACAATGAAACAGTGACTAAGGCATAAAGAGAGGGCATTAAAGACATTCAATGCAGAGAACTATTTTAATGTAGCCAAATGAGAGGGGTGGTCCAGGCTCCCACAAAGCACTAGGTATTGCAGTAAAGTCTTCTAATGTATTTGGCACTTGACAATATGCCATGTTAAAAACGACATTATTGGCATGCAATCAAACTGACCAAGGAGAATCCAATTCAAGATGCTATTTATTCTCATTACATATGTCCATTTGACGATTTGGGTGGTGATAATGCCATACAAATTTATATCGCAAATACATGTGGGTCCTGAATGGACATTGGGAGCTACAGTCAACCACTAGAGTCTAGGGAGAAATTCAGTCCAAGAAGTGTTATATAATGAAATACCCTAACTGGCAGCTCTTATGAGAAATACTAAGAATTTCGAAGATTTATCACAAAAATCAACAAGTTATAGGAAATTCGAACCTTATGCAAATTATGGAATTTTCCTTAATTTGCTTGGAACCCACTTACATTAAACAGCTTGAAATGTCTAATAGAATTCACCATCTATTACCGATTGCAGCAATTGGAGTTTTTACAAAGAATATAAACAAAAAACTCTTACATACCAGATCGCACCACCATTAAAATGAATCCCATTGTTTCTTTATGAATCGTTTAGCAATGATAAATTGGGCACATGCATTGTGATACCTTTGTTGATAGACTATTAACAACAGACTGTGATTTCAATACAAGCTGCGATTTACCCTCACAACTTGATGGCTAAATGATACCTTAATATTTTGAAGCTGAACGTTCTGATTTTGGCTCAAGATTGAATTTCAATATGTCACAAACACTGTTGCAGCCTCCTTTGTAACCTATGATTAAATGAAAAAGCACTTGCTAAGGCTTGGGGTTGCGTCCAAGCATGGAAACTCCAAGGTTTGCATCCTGAGAAAGTTTCTTGGGAAAGAAACTTGCCGAGATAAAATAAAAATCAAACATAATAGCATAATCAATGAGCCTCAAACCACAATCGATTCCTTTTATAAAATTCTCCAACTAAAAAGCATCTGATCTCCTCCTTATTTTCCTCCTTTGAACTTAGGCATAAATTAATACTCACTTTATACTAATTAAATCTCCACCATGACACTTACCAGGTGAAAAAACGTTATAACTTAAGTGTGGCCCCAACATTAAACATAATGAATAATTAAATATATTGCAAATAACTTTAGCTTTTTGGGCTAATATTTAATTGTTCCCTCATTTCCTTACTATTTAATTAATTTTCTAGCCTCAGGGAATGGAAAAGGCTAAATATTTCCTCTCTGTTAACCATCGCTAGGAAGGGGACATTACAGTCCTCCTTCCCAGGATTGTTGGTCCTCTAGCAATCGCATAATCATCTACTGGTCCACTCTAATATACTTGTCTAAACACCACAAATCATGAAGCAACTCAATAGGGCACAAGCGTGACAATGCATCCAACAAATCAACCCCTGGATTCCACACCACAATATGAAACCCTACACGGGGAAGTAGTAGCTCATCAAGTTACCCAATTTTGGCCAAACATTTGTTGTCTGTAAAAACAAACCATCATCCCAAGTATCATTACCTAGCTGCAAGGCAATAACAACATTTACCGACCCTTCTCCATTAAGAACAAAGACCATACATGATCCCACATGAGTATCCCTATACGTAGATGAATCTAGATCAGCAATGTCGTCAAGCATAATGACTACACCAAGGTCGGGTTCAAGGGTTGAATCCACTAAAGTTGAAAAATGAGGATGTAATTCTTTGGCGACCAAAGGATTTCAAAAATGAGGATGTAATTCTTTGGCGACCAAAGGATTTCCTGAGTGTATACCTTTATTAAGTCCCATTGCCAAGCATGAAGTATGATCTGAATTAAGAAATCAGATTACAATACCTGGTGTGAAACCTGCGGTATTGTTGAGTTCAATAAAAGAAACAATAAAGATGAACAATAGAATTACAAGCCAAAAAGTGATCCATTCTATTCGAAATTGCAGTTTATACAAACATGAAGGATCCCAAGAGTCACTAGAATCTCTTGGAAATGAAATGAAGAGTCCTCATAATGTTTATTACAAATAAACTTATTAAAACTACCAAAAATTTCAAAAAACTATATTAAAATTTAGGCCTACTTGGAGAAGGCATAACTTTCTAGTCCTAGGTCTGATTTGCGAACCGTTTACTTCATTGGAAAGATAATCCAAAACTGTAGACCCAAAATTAGGAAGTGAAACCTGTGGTTGCCCTTCCCCGAGGAAGACAGGGCCAGGAATACCCCGAAGACCTTCAAAAATGCAGATTACTGAGACATCTAAAATACTAAAAAAAATGAAATTTCAATATTTCCTAATTCCATCCTGATCATTCCTCCCCCCTTGAGAGGTAATGGGCCCCATTGCATTAATCTGCTGCAACAAATGAGGAAATTGTGCTTCAATTTGTTCCTTAGTTAACCACTTGCCTTGATGAGGATACTGACCAGCTCGAACCACCCAATAAAGAGGAATGTTTTCTCAAAGTCTTTGAAATGACTTCAGTAACATGGTCACGCTGGACTGGAACAGTAGTAGATAATTCTGCAGCTTGAATGTGCTCAGTAGATTGGGAAATGTCCAACAAAGGAGGAAAATAGGGTCTCAACAATTCCACATTGAAAACTGGATGCAGGCCCAAGAAGGATGGCAAATTAAGTTCAAAAGCATTCTCATTAACTTGCTTCACAATAGTATACGGGCCATAACGAAGAGGACGAAGCTTCCTGTTGGGTCCGTGAAGGCGCTCTTTCTGAAGATATAACCATACCTTATCACCAATCTGAAAGTGATGAGGAGTTCTATGTTTATCATGCCTTTCCTTATACTTCTGATTACTCTGCTCCAAAATCTCATGAACTTGTTGTTGTAGGTGTCTAATGTTATCAATGATTTTTTTTGCTTTATCTACCTCCTTTTCAGCATTTAGTAGACTATTAGGTTGCAAAACTGGTAGTGCTACATCCATAGGTGCCAATGGTTGATACCCAAGACAAACCTCAAATGGACTATGCCCTGTAGTACCATGGAGTGCACGGTTGTAGCTATGTTGCACGTAGGGTAAGCTTTCATCCCATGTGCGAGGATGTTTTGAATGATACATCCGTAAGATATGAATGATCATTCGATTCACAACTTTTGTCTGCCCATTTGTTTGGGGATGGAATGTTGTGGACTTTGTCAACTTTGTGTCCATTTTAGCCCATAGTGCTGACCAAAATTTGTTGATGAACCTGCTATCCCTATCAGAAATAATGGTTTTGGGTAGACCAAAATGAACCCAAACATGTTCAAAAAATAACTTGGCAGTCTCTTCTGCAGAAATCATCTTTTTACATGCTACCATGATAGCCATTTTAGAAAACCTATCTACCACAACATATACACAATCATGCCCCCACCTAGTAGTTGGCAGCCCAGACATAAAATCCATTGAAATAGACTGCCATGGCTTATCAGGTATAGGTAATGGTAAGTATAGACCCAACTTACGGTTTGCTGGCTTTGCAATTGCACAGGCTGCACAAGCTTGTATATATGAAATTATATCCTGCTTCATTTTTGGCCAATAGAAATACTTTTGAAGGATAGCAGTAGTCTTACCAATACCAAAATGTCCCGCAACACGGCTGTAGTGAGCTTCCCATATCACTTTCTTTCGTTCCTCAGTGGGTACACATATATGACCAACATGGCAAAGCAACCCATCCTGCAAGTGAAAATCAAAGACACACTTTCCTTCTACCAAATTACCATATATGTTAGCAAAATCAGGGTCAATACCATATAATTGTTCCCATGTGGATGATTGATGACCACATGAATCCAACACCACTGTCAAACCTGCAATTGGAGGCCTACTCAAACAGTCTGCCACTTTGTTACTGCTTCCTTTTTTATGACGAATGTTGAGGTGAAATTGTTGTAGATAAGTTGACCACCTTTGATGTCTATCATTCTGCAACTTCCCTTGTGTTTGTAAGAATTGAAGGGGTTTATGGTTTGTATGTATAACAGTTTCCTTTCCCAGTATATAATGTTTCCACTGTTTGCAGGCCTGAACAATAGCATACAACTCCTTGTCATAGGTGGGGCACCTATGTACTGTATCAGAAACATTTTCACTATGATAGGCAACAGGATGCCCATGTTGTATGAGTACTGCGCCAAGAGCATAATCAGATGCATTAGTTTCTATCTCAAATGATTGTTGCAGATTTGGGAGGACCAGTACTGGTGTTGAACATAGTCTTTTCTTTAACTCTTCAAATGATTTTTGCTTTGCCTTTGTCCATTGAAATTTTGCATGTGCTCCACCCCTTAGTGATTGATTGAGAGGTCACGATATATGTGAGAAACCAAAAACAAATCTGCGATAGAAGTTGGCTAAGCCCAAGAAGCTGCGGAGCTCTGTGAAAGTTTTAGGAGATGGCCAATCTCTGATTATTTGAATCTTTACTAGGTCAACATGAACACCCTTAGTATCAATGATATACCCTAAGTATTGAATACTCTGCATACCAAAAGAGCACTT
>MU226419.1:882874-911408 GCA_018584345.1 Thuja plicata | reverse complement strand
ACTTGTTCAACATGTTGCAAATGCTCAGACCAAGTCTTGCTAAAAATGAGTATGTCATCCAAATAAACAACCACAAAAGAATCAATGAATGGTCTAAGAACATCATTCATCAATCTCATAAATGTTGTTGGGGCATTTAATAGGCCAAAAGGCATACCAACCATTCAAATAAACCTTCCTTAGATTTAAATGCAGTCTTCCACACATCTGCTGGATCAATTGGTACTTGGTGATATCCAGATTTCAAGTCAATTTTTGTAAAGAACTTAGCCCCCCTAAGTTGGTCCAACAAATCATCAATTCGAGGGATTGGATATCTATTTTTCACACTGATTTTGTTCAATGCCCTATAATCAATACAAAGTCTCCATGTCCCATCTTTCTTTTTAGCAAGGACAATTGGACTGCCACAGGGTGAAGCACTTGAACGGATATGTCCTTTTTGAATCAACTCTTGAATTTGTCTCTTGATTTCATCATTTTCTAAAACCGACCTTCTATATGTTGGCTCATGTGGTAGTGGTGTGCCTGGGATTAAATCAATAGAGTGCTTGACTTGACAGTGTGTTGGAACTCCCACTGGTGATTTAAACACACTATGGTATTCTTTCAAAATTTTATCCATCTGATTTTGTTGATTTGCTGTTATGGCTACCTTAGCATGTGTATTAAGAACAACCGACTTTGTTTGTTCAGGGCGAACCATGAATAGAACAAAAGCTCCAGTTTGAGAAATCAAACGTTTACATTGTTTAGCACTAATCAAAGAAGTAGTTTGTGTTGGACATACCTTTGGTATTCGATACCTCTTCCCACCAAGCTTGATTGTAACACTACGTGGCCTGGATTCACTCCATGCCTCTGATACATGTAGGGTTGCCCTAGCAAGACATCACATACATCCAATGGTGCTACATCACATATCACTTCATCCTTGAAAGGCTTGATTGAATATGGAAGGCAACACTGTTGATTTATTTGAATATCCTATCCCTCATTTACCCATCCCATAGAGTATGGTTGTGGGTGTCTTGTCACTTTCAAATTCAATCTTTTGACAGTCTCCCTAGATATCAAATTCTTTTGGCTCCCACTGTCAACAATAAAATGTAAAGGCTTTCCATCAACCCACATCTGTGAATGAAAAAGTCTCTCTTCATCTTCACAATGCATTACTTTAGCAGTTGCAACTATGGCATATGGGTCTGCTTCTATGACAGAATCATTCTCCTTTTGCTCAGAAGTATCTATTGGTGATGATTCAAATTCAGCTTCCTCTCCTCGTATTTCTGTCATGAGATTTTTAATACTTCGACAATCCTTTGTATTATGGGTTGGGGACTTATGCATCTCACACCACATCCGTGTATTTGTCTGTGTCTTCTTTGTAGCCCACCATGTATTCTTAGGTGAGTTTGAGTGGGGTTCCTTGGTCACCTGTTTTCCTACAGATTTATTGTCACCTTCAACCCTTGGCTTATTATTTGCAAAGTAGTCCCTCTTCCCTTTCTACTTGGATTTCTCTTCAATTTTGGTAGCATATTTATAGGCAGTTGCCAATGTCTCAATATTCAAAAATTCCATCTTTGTTTGAATATACCTGTGAAGTCCACTGCGATATTTCAGAATTCGATGCTTCTCTGAATCCTGAATACCAAGTTTTGCTGAAAGTGAATGGAATGTGTTGGTGTAATCTTGCACAGACTGACCCCTCTTTCGTCGAAGCAGCTGCCATTCTATGTATTTCTGTTCGTAGACATCCTCAAGAAGGTATGCTTCTTTTATGTATTCCACAAACTCTCCCCATGTGGGATTCTTATCAAAAGATATTTCCAAGCCATTTCCATTAGATAATTCCCGTTCTTTATTTGCTAATTTGGCTTCCCAGGCTAATTTCACATGGGTCTCAGCTTTGAGGAGAGAAAACGTTATTTTTTCTGCATCTGAGAAATTGTTTACAAAAAAGTACCTATCCAATTTTGATAACCAGTTATCAACAGCTTCAGCATCGATTTTTCCTTCAAAATTTGGGATGTTGAAATTTACCTGCACTTTGAAAGGGGTATTTCCATGAAACGTTGTTCTTGATTCAGAGGGTTGTTGACTCTGTAGGAGTGAAAATTGACTCATCATCTCCTCTCGTTGCTTATTTAAAGCCTCTTTCACCAACTGCTTAATTTTATCGTCTGACATCTTTGATTGTGTGCGCCTTAAAGGTGGATATTCTGACAAATCTTGTGTATCCAATCCTAATCTCTGGTAGGATGACCTTGTGTAAATTGGCATAAAGGAGCGTTCCCGCTCTGATACCACTGATCTGAATTAAGAAATCAGATTACAATACTTGGTGTGAAACCTGCGGTATTGTTGAATTCAATAAAAGAAACAATAAAGATGAACAATAGAATTGCAAGCCAAAAAGTGATCCATTCTAATCGAAATTGGAGTTTATACAAACATGAAGGATCCCAAGAGTCGCTAGAATCTCTTGGAAACGAAATGAAGAGTCCTCATAATGTTTATTACAAATAAACTTATTAAAACTGCCAAAAATTTCAAAAAAACTATATTAAAATTTAGGCCTACTTGGAGAAGGCATAACTTTCTAGTCCTAGGTCTGATTTGCGAACCGTTTACTTCATTGGAAAGATAATCCAAAACTCTAGACCCAAAATTGGGAAGTGAAACCTGCAGTTACCCTTCCCTGAGGAAGACAGGGCCAGAAATACCCCGAAGACCTTCAAAAATGCAGATTACTGAGACATCTAAAATACTAAAAAAAAAAAAATTCAATATTTCCCAATTCCATCCTGATCAAAGTACCAGCATATGAAGATATTACATCGCTGCCAACGCCATGTATCAAGACGGCCATGTCAGGAGGATAAGGAGATATGTTACTGCTGTCATTAATGGAATAATCTGATTAATCCCCTTGCAATTCTTCACTCACAAAACCTAAATGATCTGCATCTTGAGGACAATGCTCTAATGGATCAGATGAACTTCCATGTGCAGATTTATCAAATCCCACATAAGGATGCAAAGTAGCAGATTCACTGATTTCTTGATGTCAATTGGGGTAACATCTAATGAATCAGATTTTGATATATGCAGTGCCTTTATACAGGTGCTCTCTCCCCCGGGATCCACATCCCCTTGCCAACGGATTACCTCCTTCTTTGCCCCGGTTCCCTCTCCTAGAGGAACCAAGAGACATAAGAGTCCTTCCTCGGTTCCCCACTCCAGATCGGTCAGACTTCGCAGAGCTCACCCGCTCTTACAGCCCCATCAATGGCAACGGACCCCCTCCTCCTAGAGACTGACTCTGACCTGGGCTCCTCCCCTCACGAATAGCTACCCGTCGATCTTGAGCTACTTTTCAGTATCCGGAAACCACTAGTTTTCTGGTGGTTTCGCTGCTTCTTCTCCTCTCTGGTTTTTGTTGTTGTTTCTTTCTTTGTTGTTCCTCTTTTCTCGAACACCGTTTGGTGGTCCCGTTGCTTTCTGAGCTCTCTGTTGTAATCTCAATCCCTTAGGCCCACTTGTGGTCTCTTGTTGGACATTAATAATTTATCTTATCTTATACGTTCTTCAACTTCCTCAACATCACCCTTTCTTCCCCTTTGTTCACAAGGAGTTGAAACTAGAGAATCTTCAAGTGACTTCGCTCTTGAAAGGCATGGAGAAGGAACCCCTAATGCTGCAATTGTAGCCACAGCAAAATCAACAAAATATTCTTCAATAACTCTAGTGTTCAACTCATTTGGTTTTCTCTCACTCAAAGCTACAAGCTTTTCCTGAAGAGTATTGTACAAGCTTGATCCTATTACTCTGGCAGCCTCGTTGTCCTCTACCTCTGAAATTGGTTCCCTTTTGAATTGACGAGGTGAAAAGGTGGGACGTAATGGTCGATCATACCTTGCATCCGTTGTCCTCACAACATTGGAAGCTTCTCTGTCTTGGTTCCCATGCTCGGCTTCACTTCTGCTGTACCGACTACTGGACCTTCCCGACCTCAAATGTCCAACTCTCATTTGTCCCATTGTTGTGATCATGCAATCCTGGAATTGTTGCAACATTTATTACTGTTGTTGCATCTGTAGCTGTTGTTGGGTAAAAACTGTCAGAAAATCATTGATTTGATTATTCAGTTCCCTTTGTGGGTTGCCGTCTCTTCTTTCACCCATCTCAGCGTCAACTGGGTTAATTTCAGCTCCTTCTTGCTGCCCTGACCCACTTTATGTGTTATATTTGTGCAGCTCAAACCCTCTAGAATGCATAGAACCATTTTATATTGATATGCATTGGATTAGGAGCAAAATGCAATCATAACTTCGAACATGCAACGGAAAAAGCAAACTTGCAACTGAAAAATCTGACATGCAATTGAAAAATATGACATGAAATTGAAAAAGCTACCATGCAATTGAAAAATCTGACATGCAACCTCACATGCAATTGAAAAATCTGACATGCAACCTCACAGGCTGACAGGATTTGTAGCTCTGATACCACTGAAATATCCTAACTGGCAGCTCTTATGAGAAATACAAAGATTTTCGAAGACTTATCACAATAATCACACAAGTTATAGGAAATTCGAACCTTGTGCAAATATTATGGAATTTTCCTTTATTTGCATGGAACCCACTTACATTAAACAACTTGAAATGTCTTATAGAATTCACCATCTATTACTGATCGCAGCAATTGGAGTTTTTACAAAGAATATAAACAAAAAGCTCTTACATACCAATTCGCAACATAATTAAAATGAATCCCATTGTTTCTTTATGAATCGTTTAGCAATGATAAACTGAGTGCATGCATTGTGATACCTTTGTTGACAGACTGTTAACAGAAGACTGTAATTTCAATACAAGCTACGATTTACCCTCACAATTTGATGGCTAAATGATACCTTAATATTTTGAAGCTGAACGTTCTGATTTTGGCTCAAGATTGAATTACAATCTGTCACAAACACTGCTGCAGCCTCCTCTGTAACTTGTGATTAAATGAAAAGGCACTTGCTAAGGCTTGGGGTTAAACCCAAGCATGGAATCTCCAGGGTTTGCGTCTTGAGAAGGTTTCTTGGGAAAGTAACTTGGAGAGATAAAATAAAAATCAAACATGATAGCATAATCAATGAGCCTCAAACCCCAATCAATCCTTTTATAAAATTCTCCAACTAAAAAGCATTTGATCTCCTCCTCATTTTCCTCCCTTGAACTTAGGCATAAATTAATACTCACTTTATATTAATCAAATCTCCACCATGGCACTTACTAGGTGAAAAAATGTTATAACTTAAGTGTGGCCCCAACATTAAACATAATGAATAATTAAATATATTGCAAATAACTTTAGCTTTTTGGGCTAATATTTAATTATTCCCTCATTCCATTACTATTTAATTAATTTTCTAGCCTCAAGGAATGGAAAAGGCTAAATGTTTCCTCTTTGTTAACCATCGCTAGGAAGGGGACATTACAAATAAAAATATAGATTGATGTAGAACAGTGTTTAATGTTAACAGTGGTCTCGTGGATGTTAATGACTTCGATCGCATTATTCCTATCGATGAAATCAAATGCATAAGTGGCCTATCAGCCTTGAGCATTTGATCTCTATCCTTCTTCTGTATTCTACTATGATTTATTATAATACATGATTGAAATTGAAATTGATATAACTATCATTAATCATGCTAATGATATTAATCATGTTGTTGATTTTGTTCATACCATTAATGTTAATCATGATGTTAACACTATTGACATTGTTGATATTATTTTAGTCATGCATTGATATTGAGTATCGATATCCACAATGATATCGGTGTCATACTATGCTATCAATGATAGCATAATATCATATCGATATCATATTGATTAAATGTTGCATTGATATCAATATGGTTCAATAATGAGTATCAACCCTGTTCAAATTGTAATATGAATCAATATTAATATCAATAGCAATTAACAACAAACACACTTTGATTAATATTAGTTTGTGGTCGGTGAACAGACATGTCTCACGTAGAGACATGTCCCTACGGGAGACATGTCTCCACTCATTTATACATATACTCAATCCAATATGACTTGGGAGGTACTAAAATCGATAAGTGCTAAACAAGTCGCAGCAACATATATATATATATATATATATATTGGAATTGTTGAATCAAGTATATATTGGCAGCATTATATATACAGTTCTGATATGTACTACAATCTCATTGTATTGAAGCATCTCCTCATTAATATTGATATTAAGAATTCTGCAGATTAATATATATTCAAGAAGAAATTATAGAGACATTGTGATTAATATATTATATAGAAAAAATAAAATTACTATAACCTCTAAATCTAATAAATCTTAACTTGGTATCAGAGCTAGCATAAGGAAGATCCAATCAGATTGATAAAAGAGGCAAACTAACCACCATTAAAATTCTCTAGAATTTCATATTCGGCAAAATGGTGAATGGTGTTACATTTGAGGACCGACTTGAAGGAGCTGCAAATTTTGTATCTTGGAAATTTAGAATCATGCTTGCACTAAGAGAACACGACTTGAACACATTTGTGGAGTAGGCAATACCTATACCTAATGAAGATGATAAGAAACTTATATGGACGAAAAAATAAGGCTATGAAGATAATAGTGGATGCAATGAAGGATCACATAGTTTCAATCATATCCAAACTAGACACAGCATATCAAATGTTCACAACTCTAGAGAAAATGTATGAAATAAATAATACTAGCAGGGCTCTTGTTCTAAAACAACAACTCCACCATGTCAAGATGAACAAGGGAGAAACCATCACATCTTACTTCATGAGGATGACAGAGTTAAGAGATCAACTATCCACCATTGGCCACATAATTGATAGCAAGGAGTTAACAATGCTAGCTCTCAACGGACTCCCTACATCTTGGGAAGCATTCATACAAGGGATAAGTGCTCAATCTAAACTTCCTAAGTTTGATCGTTTTAAAACCGACTGCATTCAAGAAGAGTCAAGGCTGATCACTAGAGGAATTGGGTTAAAGACCTCAAATAAAGAGATTCAAGTCTTAAATTCTAATTCTCATAAGGCAAGAAAGGCAACTTCAAATGGAAGAAAGGAAAGGACTCCAATGGAAAACGCTCATTCAAGAGAAGGAGGGACATGTCTAAAGTACAATGCTTTAGGTGTGACAAATATGGCCACCTTGCAATGAAGTGTCCGGATAGGACCAAGCCTCAAGCCTCCTTAGTAGAAGTGAGTAAGATGAGCTTGGATAAGGATTCTGGAAGACTTGTATTCTATTCAGCCCTATCAAGACAAGTATCCACCAGCCTTAACACTTGGGTCATTAACAGTGGAGCATCTCACCATATAACAGGATTCAGAGAACATCTTGACAACATAGAGGAGAATTTAGTTGAAGAAGTCACCATTGGAGATGATTCCAACTACCCTCTCAAAGGAATCGGAACTTGCACTATTCAACTAAAATCAGGCATCTCTCCAACTAACTAGTGCATTGTTTGTACCAGGTATCAAGCGCAATCTGGTTTCCATTTCAGCCCTTGAAGACAAAGGATACCGAATCACCTTCATGGATGGTAAAGTTCTAGCATGGTCTAAGAACACAAATATAAAGAAGGCTTACACCATAGGAATTCAACATGGATGCCTATACAAACTTTGCACTTCTCCTTTCCAAGCCCTAATTCATGAATCTTCTACTACAAGTGAGATATGGCATAGAAGGTTAGGGCGTCTTCAATTCCGTGCATTACCTTCTATAGAGAAAATTGTAACAGGCTTACCTAAACTAAAACAAGATCATGAAAGAATGTGCAAAGGATGTGCTCTAGGAAAGAACACAAAGGGCACCTTTCATAGCAATGAAAGTAAATCTAAAAATGTACTAGAACTCATTCATACATATTCATGTGGACCTATGATAGTAACCTCTTTGGGAGGATTTTTGTACTACGGTTATTTTTGTAGATGACTATTCTAGGAAAACATGGATATACTTTCTAAAACGTAAAGAGTCTAATGAAGTCCTAATGAGATTTAAGGAATTCAAGGCTCTAGTAGAAAATATGTCAGGCAAAAGAATCAAAACCCTAAGGTCAGATAATGGGGGCGAATACATTTCTGATAACTTTAAAGACTTTTGTACTAATATTGGGATTAGGAGGGAGTACATTGTTCCTTACAACCCTCAACAAAATGGGGTGGCAGAAAGGAAAAATAGGACTATTGTAGAAGCAGCCAAAGCTATGATGCATAATCAAAACCTTCATACCTCCTTTTGGGATGAAGCCTCTAGTACTATTGTTTACATTCAAAATAGGTGTCTGCAATCTCTTCTAGATAACATAACCCCTGAAGAAGCATTTTCAGGGATGAAGCGTGATATAAGTCATTTTAGAATATTTGGTTGTCCTCTTTATATTCACATACCCAAACAGAAAAGATCTAAACTAGAACCTTCAGGGAAGAAGGGAATATTTGTTGGCTACAGTGAATCATCTAAATCCTATAGAATATATATCCCTGGACATAAACTAATTGAGCTTAGCAGGGATATAATATTTGAAGATGTTGCATTCAAAAGATCTAAAGACATTAATAAAATAGATAATGAGTCTCCTCAAAATATGGAAGAAGATCATGCTCCTGAGATTCAGAGGGAGACAGATGTACCTATAGAAGACAATAATCTCAATGAACCTATGAACTCTAATATTGAACCTAGAGATTTTGTTGTGGGTCGTAAAAGACCTCTCTGGGCAAGCAAAATGATTGAAGAAGCAGAAAATTATGCAGCTCCAAAAGGAACCTTCAAATAAAGCAAGAGACCAAACAGATACTCCAGTTATGTTGCTCTTATGAGTGAAATCATCAAGTTTGAACCTTCTAGTGTTGAGGAAGCACTCCAATATCAAGTTTGGAAAGATGCCATGACAGAAGAATATCAATCCATACTCAAGAATGATGTCTGGGACATTGTACCTAGACCTAAGGACAAATCAGTCATTTCGTCTCAATGGCTCTTCAAAATCAAACATACAGCAGATGGGAGCATTGAAAAATATAAGGCAAGGTTTGTTGCCAGAGGGTTCTCACAAAAGGAAGGAATTGATTATGAAGAGACGTTTGCTCCAGTTGCTTGTTACACCTCTGTCTGGGCTGTGATTGCTATTGTCGCATCAAAAGGATGGAAGATTCATCAAATGGATGTGAAGACTGCTTTTCTGAATGACATTATAGTACCTAGAACAACCTGAGGGATTTATGGTTCATGGTGATGCTTCTCATGTTAGCAAATTGAAGAAGGCCCTATATGGTCTTAAACAGGTTCCTCGAGCTTGGTATGAGAGGATATACAATTATCTCTCCAAACTAGGGTTCTTCAAGAAATGATGCAGATCCTAACCTTTACTTCAAGGTAATAAATGGTGATATGTTAATTCTTATTCTTTATGTTGACGATTTGCTAATCACGGGAGAAGATCATCTCATCACCAAGTGCAAACAAGATCTTGCATCCGAATTTGACATGAAGGACTTGGGTCTCCTTCACTACTTCCTTGGTTTAGAAGTATGGCAACAGGACAATGGTATTATCCTAAATAAGGGAAAATATACTATTGATATCTTGAAAAGGTTCAGGATGATGGACTGCAAGCCTATGTGTACACCTATGGAAACAAATTTACATAAGCTAAAAGAAGCAGCTGCAGACTCAAAGTTAGCAGATTCTACTCTCTACCGACAGATGATTGGGTCCTTGATGTACCTAGTCAACACCAGACTAGATATTTGTTATGCAACAAATGCACTCAGTCAGTTTATGTGTGAACCTAGACAATTACACTTAGTTGTAGCAAAACATATTTTGAGATACCTACGTGGCACAATTGGATATGGATTAAAATATGATAATGTAGATCTAAATCTACATGGATACACAGACTCAGATTGGGCTGGAAGTGTTACTGATCATAAAAGTACTTCAGGATGTTGCTTCAGCTTGGAATCAACCATGATATCTTCAGCAGGAAGCAATCTTCAGTTGCACAGAGTTCCACCGAGGCCGAGTACATTGCAGCATCCATGGGAGCTCGAGAAGTTATTTGGTTGAGAAAACTGTTGGTAGGTTTGTTTGGACAAACCATGGATTCCACTATTATTCACTGTGATAACCAGAGTTGTATAAAACTTTCAATGAATCCAGTATTTCATGATAGATCAAAGCACATTGAGATACCTTACCATTATGTTAGAGACATGGTGGAAAGAAATGTTATTCAGCTGAGATATATTAGTACAAATGAGCAAACAACAGACATTCTAACCAAGCCTCTCTCCAAAACAAAGGTGAAACACTTCAGAAGTAAACTTGGTATGGTAGAAATGTAATTTTTATTTGAGATTGAGTCTCAACAAATTTTTTGTACTAATATATGTGAAAAGTTGTTTAATGTGTAAACTCGTTTGTCATGTGTGAAATTACATGACTTATGGGCTCTAGTAGACAGCTTGAAAGGTGACGATCTTTCTAAGATGAATACTTATCTTTGGTTACTATTGTAAGGTGACGACCTTACTATAGTTTAACCTAATATCATGATGGATATCGCGTGTATTGATACCCGTGGACATGTCATGATAGTTCATATCTCCTTCGTAATATTAACTGAGTGGTGTAACCTTGATGAGTTATATTACTGAGATATGTCATGGTGGATATTATGTGACTTAATATCCGTAGATAGGTCATGAGCAGATATCTTCCTTTGGTAGGCATCATGTGACTTGATGCTAGTGCACATACCAGAGAAGATATGAGTATGGTGAATATCATGTGAGTTGATATTCGTGGACATGCCATTACTCCTGATGATAGCGTGAGGTGACATCATTTATGGTGGATATCATTAGACTTGATATCCTTGGATATGCCATAATTTCTGATATCACGTTGAGGTGATATCCCTCCCACACAATATATGGATCTATTGTGTTTACATGAGGATAGTAATCATCCTCCCTAGCTAAGAGGGAGTGTTAATGAATTGTAGCTTCGATCGGATTATTCCTATTGATGAAATCAAATGCATAAGTGGCCTATCGGCCTTGAGCATTAGATCTATATCCTTCTTCTGTATTCTACTATGATTTATCATATAACTATCATTAATCATGCTGTTGATTTTGTTCATACCATTAATGTTAATCATGCTGTTAATACTAATGACATTGTTGATATTATTTTAGCCATGCATTGATAGAGTATCGATATCCACATTGATATCGATATCATACTATGCTATCAATGATAGCATAATATGATATCGATATCATATTGATTAAATGTTGCATTGATATCAATACGCTTCGATAATGAGTATCGACCTTGTTCAAATTGTAATATGAATCGATATTAATATTAACAGCAAACACACTTTGATTAATATTAGTTTGTGGTCGGTGAACAAACATGTCTCACGTAGAGACATGTCTCCACTCATTTATATATATACTCGATCCAATATGACTTGGGAGGTACCGAAATCGATAAGTGCTAAACAAGTCTCAGCAACATATATATATATTGGAATTGTTGAATCAAGTATATATTGGCAGCATTATATATACAGTTCTCATCTGTACTACAATCTCATTGTATTGAAGCATCTCCTCATTAATATTGATATTAAGAATTCTGCAGATTAATATATATTCAAGAAGAAATTATAGAGACATTGTGATCAATAAATTATATCGAAAAATTAAAATTACTATAACCTCTAATCTGATAAATCTTAACAATGGAGCTCCATAGTTTGCATTGATGATACTTGAGAAAAGGCACAACTATCCTTTTTGCTATATTTTTCACCTAAAATGGGTTTATCTAAGGTCTATGCAGTATCAAGGTATGTTGTTCCTGCAGCTTCCGCTTTCTATGTTTCTTTTCATTATCAATGTTGCTATCTCAGTTTCTAAGCAAATGGCATGCTAGATAGCTCTATTTTTTACTGATTTTAGAAGCATGGAACTTAAACAGCGTATTAAATAGTTGCTTTCAGCCATAATTGTTTTTTGAAACCATATTACAAATTGTACAGTGATATCCAGACACTAATTATGAATTACCAAAGCTGCCTGAAATATAAGATGGACCATCCAGAACAAGCTGATAATGTTCATCTTCTATGAAATTCATAATCACAGTCAGATCCACGCCTCACTATCCTTTATTAGCTAGAAATTCCTTAGGAAATATCTTTACAATGTCCTTTCAAACACAAAAGCTCAGCAGTAAGTACCAATAGCATAGCATTTTCTTGAGAAACCTCAGGAGACCTTTTATCAATTGTCAATGCATAATTGATCACCCATGTCCTTTAATTCTGGGGAGACAATCTACCCACTTTAGATCCATAGTTTTTTATTTCTGCATTCCTCCTTTTTCTGTTGGATGAAAATAAGAGGAATCTCAGGGAATTTTCTCTCTTTCAAGTTTAGGCTGACACAAAAATGGCTACTAAATCTCATATTATTAAATATTAAACATGCTGCACTGTTATATTACCATGAGATAAAGCTCTGAGCATTGCATGATTTGGCTACTAAAGCATAAATCAACTTCAAAATCCAAAATAGTTATTTTTTCAAGGTATGGTATCCATTACTATGAAGATACTTCTAAATGATAGTATAGTGATTATTCTCTGACAAATTTGAAATATGTGAATTTAATCAAATTTATCTGCCACGATTAAGAAACTAGGAAGATTTAATAATGCATTTTCAATCTTTCAAATCCACTGATTATAGCAAAACTGAGTTAGTCAATTGAGGACAACATGCCATTGATATATTTAGTCAAATCCACACCTCACTATCCTTTATTAGCTGGAAATTCTTTGGGAAATATCTTTACAATGTCCTTCCAAACATAAAAGCTCAGCAGTAAGTACCTATAGCATAGCATTTTCTTGAGAAACCTCACGAGACCTTTTATCGATTGTCAATGCATAATTGATCATCCATGTCCTTCAATTCTGGGGAAACAATCTACCCACTTTAGATCCATAGTTTTTCTTTTTGCATTTCTCCTTTTCAGTTGGATGAAAATAAGAAGGGTAACTTTTATTTAGCCCTTAGTACATTAATCCCAAGGAAGGCCCCCTCTATTTCAGCATTAGACAACTTTTTTGTCTCTATTTGGGTTAATTTTAAATATTAAACGTGCAGCATTGTTATATTACCATGAGATAAAGCTCTAAGCATTGCATGATTTGGCTACTAATGCATAAATCAACTGCAAAACCCATAACGATTACGTTTTCAAGGTATGGTATCCATTCCTGTGAAGATACTTCTAAATAATACTTTAGTGAACTTATTATTCTCAGACGAATTTGAAATATGTGAATTTCATCAAGTTTATCTGCCACAATTATGAAATTAGGAAGATTTAATAATGCATTTTCAATCTTTCAAATCCACTAAATATAGCAAAACTGAGTTAGTCAATTGAGGACAACATGCCACCGATAAATTTAGTCCTTAAAAAGCACTTTGCAAAGCCCACATGGCTTTACCAGTGGCTTAATGGTGTTGCACTAAGTCTGGTTTCACCTACTGATTAGTAAGCAAATGTTTAAATTATAATTAATGAGTAAACCTTTTTATAGAGTGTACAACTACAAACCCCTCAAAGACAAACAGATCTATTTTTCTTTTCAAAACCACATAATACCATAGCGATAGAATATCAATATCATGATTCAAACCAAGAAATAATCAATGTAGACTTATCAAATGAAGAAACTGTTATTCAGGCCCTACCATCCTAGTAATCTTCAAAACATTTTTGGGTTCCTTGTTTTTTAGGTCGTACCTTAAGAGAATGACATAATAATTATACTTCGAAATCAGACATAATGTACATGGACATGAGCAATTTTCAACAGAAACCATCAAATCTGCAGGTTTGCAAATGATGGAGGATTAGTATAGACCATAGTTGCAAAACTCAGAATTGGTAGGCTAATTTTTGACTTGGCACTCAAACTCGGCAAATTGGAAAACCATGAAATGTAGAGACTTTTAAGGACTTACAGCTTTTACTATTCACCCTTCAATAAATCAACTTTAAAGGCATAATAAACTTATCAATTAGAAATTACTTTGATCACATATGCAAGTATAGATTTATCAAATGAGTGCAAAAGTGGATTTGAGTTGAAAGAAAAAACATTTTTTAAATATATAAATATTCTTACGTGTTTCAGGTGAACTATGGGAGAGAGAAGCTTGTATCAGTCAGCCCAGCATCACTAGCTGTATGCTGGGCCCTGCACTTGTATCTTAGAGATACTACCACAACTGTAGGAGCATTATTCATGATCAAGATTGACTCACAAACCAAAAGTACAAAACTGAATTATATTTATTATTACTTGTGATTTAATTGGGGGAAAATAGCAAAAATTATAGAAAAATTGTTGCTTTTCCATCCAGCATGACCCCAAATGATTTTTATTTTTGCATTTGAAACTTAGAACAAATTAGAGCATGGCCCAAAATGATTTTTTATTTTTGCATTTGAAAATTAGGTCCATGGGTGGCAGCCTCTGATGTGGTTGAGGAACAACACCCTTGCAATGGTATGGGAGTAGCACCCCCAATGTGGTTAAGGGGCAGTGCCCCTTATAGGGTCCAAGGGCATTGCCATATAAAGTGTAATGTCGCCTTTTCAACCTGCCATATAAAGTGTAATGTCGCATTTTCAACCTGAGCATTGAATTGAATTTTTGTCGATAAGTAGTTAGGAAATAAAGGTCATGTTGGCAATTAAGAACTTAAGAGAAATCAAGACTAAGTCTTCCATCTTCACTCTTAAGCCTTCTGGTGGACCGTGGAATAAAAGTAGTTAGTTTCAAATTTTCTATTAGTTGACAGTTGTCTCAACAAATTGAGTTATTTTCAATTATATGCATATAAATTAAGAATTATGCAGTCAATTAGGTCCATTTAATCTTGGGAGTGATTGTTTAATTAGTTAATGATAAACAAGGGATTAAATCCCAAAGTTGGTGGATTGCCAAGGCTGAGGGTATTATATGCAGTGTTAGGAATAATAGAAAATCGTCTTTTGGAAATCATAGAAATAAATATCTTTTGTGAAGCATGCAGCAGCAGATTTCTTCAGTGCCCAGGACAAAAACCCACACGTAGAATCAGCAAGTTCTGGAGATATAACCCTCCAATGGTCATTTTACCATTTTAGTTTTCTAGAAGCAGTAGTTAGCAGGATGTAGGAAAGGAAGTTCCAAATTTTTCTACGGTATATCAAGAAGGATGGAAACCCTTGCCAGCAGCCATTATCACCAGATAACAATAGGACTGATTTGGGCATCTAGAATCCAATCAGCATCCAGCTTCATTCTAGGGTCCATTCTAAATACTAGAATGCCTAGAGAGCAATGTCAATGATTTGTTTTGTCGAGTATCACAGTAATCAAAAGAATAAATAAAAAATTGTTATTGGCTTTTCCTGCACTGTTTTCTGTATCTTTTAGCCAGAATATTTCAATCGTATCAAAGCTGTGATCTTGCCAATTTGTGGCTAAACAAACAAAACTTTTAAGTTTTTTCACTGCATGTTGAAAAGTGATAGAAAAAAAAGGTATCAACACAGGGAACAGAGAAAGCAAAAGATGTCAAGTGAGGATAAAGGGCAGGAATGTTTTGAAGTGATGGGATCTTTGAAAGATATTACAGTGGTTCTAAAAGATGCGCAGCAACAACTAATTGAGCTACTCACTAAAAACCAACAAGGTAAGGAGGCCTATTAGGCTACTACACCTCCAAGGAATGCTACAAAAGGAGAACCTTATCTCCACGAATTAGAATATCCTAACAAAGTCAGCTACAGGTACAGATCTAAGGTCATATTTTTATAGAAGAAGCAGTGATGCAAGCGAAGACATGCCCAGATGGTAGGAAGAAGATTTAAATGTGCTACATGGAGGAAAGAGAGCAAAATTTTGTATAGATATTACTTTCAAAATATTTTGTACATTGAAGATAAAAAACAGAACTAAAAATGCAAGTGTTAACCCTCCAAAGAGGCCTTATAAAGACTTAGGAGTGAGTTGGAACAGCTCCCTGTCCCCTCATTCGATGGACCTAGCAAAACATCAGCTGAAGTGTGGAGTCAAAAACTAAATAGATATTTTTTATTGAGCCCAGTGTATGAGTAAGAAGCAATAACGTTTGCAATCCTTCACCTTGAAGGGGTTGCACATGAATGGTCATATCAAGCCTAGTGACTCAAGGGCACAGCAATATCGTCTATGAGGAATATTGTGAGAGATTAGCAAATAGATTTGAGAGGCAAGAGCTTGAATAGCACTTTAGGGAGCTCGCATGACTACACCACCAAGGTGCACTGCACAAGTGCACGGCTAAATTTCAGAGGATAGTAGTGATGGTAACTAATGTATGAGAAAGGCGCCTAGTATTCCTTTTCATAAGAGGGTTCAGAGAGCACCTCAAAGGTCTGGCTGAGGCACTTGGCCCAAATTCATTACAGGCAGCCATCAAAAGGGCCTTGAAAATGGAAACATCTAGTTGCTTTATCTCTCTTACCTTTGAATTGTTGACATGGAAAACTACTTTTCCCAGTGGATCCTTTTATGAGTCTACCATTCAAGGTGTGGGTACAAGAGGACCACAACAGTAATAGAGGACCTGACACAAATCTTTTCCACAGAAATTGGGGATTGTACCCTCTCAACCCACAAGTAATCAAGAGGCAGGACATCCCTTGAAGAGTCTGGTGACAGGAACCACAATGAGATGCGGAAGAAACAGTTATGCTTTAACCAAGAAAGTCTTGGAACCTGACAAATAAGTGCTTGGGAAAGGGGCAAGTGCATTTGGTTAAGATGTGTTCCAATGACAAGGTGCAGTGTGAATTATGCATGGCAATATAGAGTGTGGAGAGCCATGAGGTATCAACAGTAGGCATTGGTAATGCATCTTCCATCACCAGAAGAAGGATGCCACTTGGGGGTGGGCTAACATACTCAATCACCCAGCCTTGTCTTGCTTGAGGATGAACAATCTCATGAGGGGAGGACTTGTAATGTTTCCTTTCCAATTTGAGTGTTCAATGGAATTTCTATCAGCAAATAGTTGGGAAATATAGGTCCTGTCAACAATTAAGTCAGATTAAGACAGTCTTTCCTTTTACGTCTTCTTCTCAAATTAAACAAGTTAGTTTCATTACTTGTCAGTTATCTCACCAAATTAAGGAGTTAGTTTCAGTTATGACTCATATGCAGATAAATTAGGGCTTATGCAGTCAGTTATCTCCTTGAGATCTTGGGAGTGATCAACCATTTAATTAACAGTAAACATGGGACTAATTCCCACTCAAATTTGTGACACCAATTTGCAATGTGATAGCACCAAAATTAGAAGACTGGTTAGCCAAGATGAGAAATCAAGGCTGATTATATAGATTTCAGGACTTCAATCGACAGATCAGACTAAAAGATGTTCATAGATAATCGACGGCTGCGATTCGACAAGACAACTTGATGGTGATGATAACAAAGTAGAACTAATAATAGACAAAATATCTTTTGACAATTTAAAAAAAAACTTCTTTTGTGAAATATGCAGCAATAGAGTTCTTCAGTGCCTGGGACAAAAATCCACAGGTACAGTCAGCAAGTTCTAGGGATGTAACCCTCCAATAGCCATTACCATTTTAGTTTTGCAGAAGCAGCAATTCTTAGCAGGATGTAAGAAAGGAAGTTCTGAGTGTTATCTGCAGTATGTCAGGGAGGACGGAAACCCTCACCAGCAGCCATTGTCACCAGGTAATAACAGGATTAAATCTGGGAATCTATAATCCAATCAGCATTTATCTTCATCCGAGGATCCATTCTGACTATTAGGAAATCTAGTGAGCTATGTCAATGATTTGTGGACTGTCATGGATATCAAAAGAATAATTAAAATTTGGTGTTCTTAGCTTTTCCTACATTATATTCTGTATCTTTTAGCTAGAATATTTCGCAGGGCAGGGTCAAGGAGCAAATCCAATCACTAAGAGAAATTAAGGCATTCAAGACCACACAATCTTTCATATAGCATGTCATTTTTCATGATTTTATTGCTTTTAACCAAACTCAAAGAATTCAGATGCCACACATTTCAGTTTCAATATTTGGGTATTTGAGGCAACACATTCTAGCCTACCTTTATACACATTGCCCCAACTTACCTTGTGGATTATATAAGATAATAAGTATTATCACATTAGATAAGTACGATACCTTATATTTAGTAGATAATATTTCTTATATTTAGTAGTTGTGTGTGGATTCTCCTTCATGTTACAAAATGAAAAATCTTCAGGTCAATAGACAGTCATGTGCCATTGAGGAATCTCACTAGAAATATTTAAAAAGTGTTTATGCACACTTTCATGCACCATAGAAAATTACAACCGGAAGACAGTTGCAGCCAAGTCTGCATGATTGGACTCACCAGGTTCAGTGCGTCTGACCAGATTTGCTGGGTACCAGGTCCCAAGTCTATTGGCCTTTTCTAGGGTAACCCAGCAAGTTTGGGCGAGTCTAGGTAAGTTCTTTAACTCTGGTATAGACTCCTTACAATCTTCCAAACATCAAAATAGATAGGAAATGATTGAATAAACTATATTGGACCCTTAAACAAAGTTGATATTATCAAAACAGCAAGAACAAAATTTGAAATCTAAGTACAGTATAAAATGAATAAATATAAAATAGCATGTATCTAACTGAAAATATTTCATGTTTAGGAATTTCAAGGAACACTACTCTGTACAGAGTACAAACTAAACCAAGTTTCTAAACCGAGAAGATGCTTCTTTAGGACTGACATTGTTATTATGCCAGCATACAGAACCTAAAAAATTATTTGCAACAACTGAAATGTTGTTCCAAGCATTTGCATAAAATCATTATACATAGGTAGGGCACACATGCAAGAATCGCCCTCATGAACACCCAAATATGCCCTCCTAAGTATTTTCTAGGGCATTAATATCAGTCATGAACATAACGCATGTACCTATTTCTTAATCAACAAATTTGGTACCTGAGCATTTCTAACTTTGTATTTATGATTTATCAACAAGGACCCACCTCCAAGGTCATCTTTTTGAACCAGAAGGTGTCAACGGAACACATCAAAGATATTGAATTTAATAACCAACAAGGACACTTCGGTAATGTCTATGGTTACAGACGACTACTTGCTCAATAAGATACAGAAAAAGAAACCCCTAAAAGACCATTAAGTTGTAGATTTTTATTATAATATTTTTACTTCACTATTAAATAAGTTTGACTAAAAAAATGTGCAATATACAAGTCAAATGCACAATTTACAAATTTGTTAACTGTACTTCGGTGAGACCTAAAATAAAAATAAAAATTATGCCACAAAAGCTGAGACTTCGGATGAGGGTTGTCAATTTTACACTTGACATGGGACGCTGTAACTTTAAATTTTATTAAGACTGTATGTTAGTTACTTTGTATTCCACGGATATATAAATTTAACTATTATGGATACTGTTTTTTGGCTTGCCCAGACAAGGCAGAATTTTTAAGCGGCGAGAAAATGTTGTCTTAAACTAAGGGATAGTTGGCTACCATGCAGGCTTGGTGTCCCAGACGGAATCATATTCCAAAGATAGGGCATTTAAGTAGCCATCCATGTCTTTGACGCTTCCATCCTCCTCCATAAATATATTCATAGATTGCTCCATCCTATCTTTGTCGTGGGCTCTGTTTGTGATTCTTTGCCATTGATTTCGTTCACTGGATGATTCTATCTTCCGAGTATTGGTGAAGATGGGGGATACGTTACGGGAGAGTAATTTGAATGCAGATGTTGGAAATTCATGTTTAGAGTGACTGCAAACAACTAAAAGAGGGAAAGAACCAACCAGAGTGACCATGGTTATGTCGCTGCACTTCGCTAGCTGTCTGCTCGGTAATAAAAATGTGTTGTGGAGCAATTAAAACGATATGAGGTGTATCCATGGGGCATATTTTTCCCCATTCAACAAGTTTATCAAGCTCCATTATTATTTAACCATCTCCTTTGAGAGGATCGTTTGAATGAATCAAAATAGAGTATAATTCAGAAATAAAGCAGGAGAGAAAATAGGGGTTTTTTTTTCCTTTTAGTTTTAAGAATGAATGAACAAATGTATGCTTTTAAGTCAAATATAGTCGATGAGATAATAAAGCTCCAATAATAAAACAAAATAAGAAATATAAAGAAATCAAAAGTATATCTTAGGTATTTCTATTTTCTTTGATTAAGCTTGTCAAATGTAGTGTGGAAATAAAGCCTCCTAGTTCTATTTGGTTTGCTCTTAATATGTGGATTGCTTCAATAAACTAGCCTCATTATGAGAGCAATTTGATGAATAAATGGTAGCATAGATGAGATTGATTAATGAAAGACCTCAAGTTATAGAAATCTTTAGAAGCAAAATCAAAGGCTATGGTTAATAGAATAAATGGATGGCTTAGATTGAAAGAGGATTAGGGTTAAGCTAGAAATATATAATCATGTGACAAGTGTCACATTAGGAGCAAGATCTGCGTTTGGAAAAAAGTTAGGGCAACATCCTTATAGGAATGGTTAGGATTAAGAGGTTTAATTGAGATGGATGGACAAGATATAGAGTTGACTTCTGGTTGGGTTTCTAGGTTCAATGAATGATGGCAAAGATTAGTTAGTCTTGTGAAGAGGATAAGTTAAGGGAATGGTTATCCAACACCTAAAATCAACCTATCCATCCATGACCACCATGCCCCATAACTAGAGTTATTCTATTCTATCAATAGATAATTACACTTGGGAACATGTACAAATTGTAAATATCCATTTAAAGAAAAATTAAAGATATTAGCAATATTTTTTATTTTATTTTTATCAGTAAAAGGCTTAAGCCAAAGTTTTGTATTAAAATTTATAAAGATACATTGTCTTCGTTCACTGCGGACACTGGTAGGAAAGAACGGAGAAGAAAACCTCCCGTCTAGCACGGGACAAAGGTCCAGAATAAGTCTTATGTTCTAATTTACCAAATAAAATAGAAGGAGGCATTCCTCCTTTTACAATTTGATCCCTTGCTAGGGATTTACCACATCCTAGCTATCCTTAACTATACATAGAATTTTTCTAGAATTTATGAACCCTCTTTCGCCCTACTATTGCGTTTTGGGAAGTCTTACATATCATTCCTTATCCATTCTCTTCTGAATAAATTTTTCCTATACCTGCACATACATCACTTCCAGCAAACAACTATAGCTACCTGGTTTGTTAGTAATCTATTATATATTGAATAAAACTCCATTATATACCATCAAGATACAGTTACATGCATTCCTATATAATTTACCTATGCCGATCATAATGAAATTTTATCATTGTTATTCCTATTTTCTTTGAGCCAGAAATACATAATCATTCACCTAAGCAGAGGATTGCTAAATTACTATATTCATCGTTAAACATAATGCAATCTTTAAAGTAATACAATTCATCCATAGATTCCTTTCATATCTGAGTTTATATTAATACACATACTACTACTAAGGGTACCCCTAAAAAAATAGATCAAAATTATAGTCCATATATGCCAGTTATGGTTATGGTTCCGAGTATAACCCCGGTTGTCAAAACAAAATGGCATTCTCGGTAATAAGTTATGTAAAACTAATGCTTAACAGTCTAGTGATGAAATCTAAAGCGGCCTTCCTATCTTGGCAGAAATCATCTGTCCTTACCCTAGATCTTACCCTTCGAGGAAGAAGGGTTCACCCCGCAGGAGGGCAAGCTATCCTACAGTTCGAAGACATCGTCATTATCATCACCATTGATAATTATTGCATGAGCTTCACTTGTCCCCTCCTGAGAAGCTTCAAAACCTGCACTACTTTCTTCATTTAAATATGTATTAAACCAATCAGGGTTCTCTAGGCGCTTGATATCTAATATGGCCATCAGAAATTTTAAGTTTCTTCTCCTGCTAACTAGGGATGAGTAGAAAGCCTCCCTATTCTCAAGCAATAAAATAGGGTATCGAGGGACATAATTGTCCCCTAAGAGGGCTCTCTTATAATTCCTAGCTTTGGGAATCATCAAAGCATCATCTATATTGTGAAGGACTATGTCGATTCCACCTATAATGTCTACTATAGATATCTTTTCACAAATCGATTTCGTTATCTTTTTGTCCCTTTCTATAAACATTGCCAAGGCAAGGAACATTGATGCTATGTCCAAGTTCACCCTAGTCCTGTCAGAATATTTTAAGTAATCTTTTCCTAAAACTTTGGTAGTAGCCTCTACCACTAATAATTTATTGTGTTGGAGGATGCCCTAAATCCTTTGTTTTGTTATTTCATTCTTGACTTCAGTCTATTGTTTATCTCCCCTGAGTCTGATAGGGGTATCCATATTCTTTTTCTACTTTGTTTCTATATGTAGAAGAGAAGTGTAGCCTTATGTCTTTCAGACGCTTTTTCATATACTAGCTAAATACAGTATTATAGAGTATATGATATATATAGACTTCGGTGCAAATTTCTATGTTGTTAAAGTAATAATATTTTAATTTAATATAACTCCTTGCCTATCCTAAGGTTATACGTGTGAAACTTCCTTTTGAGATTTTTGGCCATGCTCAAAAATCTTTTCATAATTAAAGTCTACATACGGAGGGGTCTAATATTATTGATGCAAGGTATGTATATTGATTGTCAATAAGTGGTGAAAAGCCTATATGTTGGAAGCTTAATGAGGGGGTAAGATCATCATTAATGAGTTTAATAATTATCCTCCTTTTGCAAGTAGCTGTGAGGCAGATTTTACTAAACTTCAATTATAGTGCACAATAAATTTTCTATTAAAATTAAAAGATTACGGGCTATGCCAGATTAGCGTATCTAACACAATCTTTTGTGTGATACTTTCTTAGATTTTGATAGTAAATGGTATTAAATGGGGAATGCTTTGCATGTTAAACCATTACTATGAATATTTGTGACGAGAAGTCGTACAATCAGATACTTTCTTATTTTTATTAATGTTATTCCAGCTTGGTCATCTTTTTCTTTAATTGCGAAGAGATATGATACACAAAACATATTTATTATTGACTACTTAATTAAGGAGAGAGGGGATAATTTCCTGCGCTTCTAGTTGCAAAACCTTCAAATCAAGATATTAGCAATAATTATATTTTATAAACTTATATTATATATTTTTTTAAAATTATAAATAAAAATATTTTTAAATTCATAGTATAATGTTTTAATCTTTCTTGAGTTAAATCTTCACAATTTCAAAAACTAATTTTATCAAAATCATAAATTTTAAATATTTAAAAAAGTAATTTAGTAATTTATTTTTATTTAGTTATATTTATAATTATCATTATTATGATTTTGTAATATAACAATTTATATTTTTAAGTTAATTTCTAATTATTTTTAAAACTAATTTCATTCAAAATAATAAATACATTTTTTTACCTTTTTAAAGTTAAGTTTTGACCATTTTTAAAACTAGTTTCATAATAAAGGACTTTATATAAAATTTATGATTTTGATAAAATTGATTTTTGCAAATGTGAAATATAAATTTGGAAAGATAAAATATATATATTATAAATTTATAATATTATTATTAAAATTGAGATATTTAATAATTTAAAATAAAAAGCTTTTCACTTAAAAAGTTATATTTTTTTATGAAAATAATTTTAAAATTTGTCAAAAATTAATTTTAGAAAAGGTAAAATTATATTTTTTTTTATTAGTAATCACTTTTGAATGGAGCTTTGAATTAGTGAGGTCACATTAGGGGGCCCATCCTCATGGTAACAATTGTGGATATCGGGGCATTAATACACCCTAGATTAGTCTTATCCTATTTATCTTGCCACTGGTCTCTCCTTATCTCTGTGACACCTTATCTCTCAGAATTCACCTTTTGATTCCCCTCCTTATCACTTTGAAACTCTTACCTCCCTTCTCCTTTCTCCCCATGGCAAATCTCTCTAGCTGCCACGAGCCTCCTTATCTCTCTAAACAATCAGTTCCTAGTACCTCTAGTCAAACACCCATACCACTAATCAATTCCTGGTATGTTGCACACTCGTGTCATCCATATTATCTACCACACATACTTTCCATTTAATTGGCAAAGAATCCTCAACAATAGCCTGTCAATCTGCACCTATGTTCGTGACCTTTTCTCCCTTATGTACATTGTGGAAAACACGTCCATGACTTCCTCTTGTTTCCTTGATGAACAAAAATTATTTGTTCCTTATTGCTGCAGTGATGGGATTCGAACTTACATCCACCCTCTCAACAGAGTGTGTGACCATTGTTGCATTGTGGGGTCATCCCTCAAGGGTACAAATTTTATTATGAAATTATAAAATAAATTATTAAAAATAAAAAAGTAAATTATTAAATTACTTTTTATAATATTAAATTATGATTTTGGATGATATTAGTTTTAAAAATTGTTAATAATTAACTATAGATGTAAAAAAAAAAAAAAAATTTCAAATATTATAAATAAGTTATGATTGTGAAAATTAACTTGAGAAAAATAATTTTTTTACTGTGAAATCAATTAACGATAATTATAAAAAAAAGGGTTGCTCACTTTCATGGGTGTGTTTAGCTTGGTGGAGGGAGCGGGGGTGTTTTTTTGCTCAAGGGTAGGTGTTGTTGGTGCATGGGGGTGTGTGTGAGGTGGGGCGGCTAGGGTTTGGCATCACCTTCTTTACATTTTTGGGAGTTACATTTATAGTTTTTTTCCTTTCAGTGATATTTGAGGGTTTTTATGTTGTGGCAAATTTATCTTGTTGATGCCCTTGTTTGGTAGGGTGTAAGGTTTGTGATTTGGTCTAGCTATGGAGGAGTGTGGAACTCCTCCAAGGTCACTTGTTTTTGGAAGTGTGGGTTCACCAGAGCCTTCTTCATATTTGCATGTAGATGTCATGGTGCATTCGAATAAAATATTGTCAGGTGTTGGCTATTCTTTGGAGACGGGGATCCTCAAGATCAAGAAAGTAAATGGTTGTTTACGAAGGAGTTAGGATAGACTTTCATAGTTATCCAACCTAAAATAATCTTAGACGATGTAGCATATTTGAACAATCACGTCATTATTTGCAAGTTTATGAGTTTAAGACTATGACAGTTTTGGAGTCTTCGGTGCAACGAGTTTGGAGCCTAGAAGGAGATATGGATATTATGTTAGCTGCCAACAACTATTTTATAGTTGTTTTTACATGCATGACATATAGAAACAAGGCCTTTGAAGGAGGTCCTTATTTTTTAATCTGGTTGGGCTCTTCATCAAACTGTGGCATGTAAGGATATAGAGATCTAAAACTATAAATAAAAAAAGAAATGATTTCTTCTCTATAACTATGGATATGCATTAATGTGAGTATAGGCAATGCAGGGAACCATGATTCCCTGCCACCACACAAAATGAAAGCGAATGACATATTTAAAATCCTGAAGGATAATGAAGATGGAATGGGCATGGAAAATATTTATGGACCAAATAGCTACAGGAGCCAATAGAATTCTGGTGAACATACCCAGACTGGCAACATGGGTAAACAAAATCCCCAATAGATGGATATAAAATTCTAAAACACCCTTGCAAGAAGTATCAAAACAAAAATTGGTCTCTAGATATGCATATGTTGCTAAACCTCTACGTTCTGATTTTGCAAAATATACATGTCATCGGGAGACCACAATCTAGATCCACCCATACTGAAATTAAATAACATAGAGGGTTGCAGAAACTCACTCTCAAACCAAGTAGACCATATATTTTAAACCCAGTCAGTAGGAGGTCAACATCGATCCCACCATTAATCTAGAGAGGAGATTGTTAATGTTTGTAGCTTTAGTCATATGATCATTTAGAATACATATAATACTTTAATATTGATTAATAATAATATATTGCATTTGTATATATATATGTGATATATATATATATAATATTATTAAATATATATTATACAAACTTATATTATTCTAATATAAAATTGATTAATGAAACATTAACAATTATAATGAATAGACATGTCCCGTGAAGGGACATGTCTCTCCTAGTGTCTCTCTTAATATAAATACAAGAAAGATTGTTGCATCTGAAACACACAGAAAATTAAGACAGTGCTATTACATTTGCAGTGATCCTAAATCTCAGTATGGTATCAGAGCCAGACTGCAAATCTGATATATAAACAAATTGTTGCATATCTTAGAGATGGTAAGGCTACGTTGACCAAACTTGCTGCAGACCCTCTTAAGACTGCCTTGTCGGATCTTTCTCATCGCATGCTAAACTATTTTTGGGGCTCGGGACAAAATTCACCATTGGTGCGATGGTTATTGCTACGTGGGGAGACAGAGTGGCCATTCAATTCACGTGTGATCCATTAGGGCCGCCTGGCTATTTTTACTCCGTGTGGATTACTTGGCTTGCATGCAAAAGAGATGGGGAGGTCGTGTGGGCTCAGGCTTGCTTGTGGACACAGTCAATGGGATCTGATGTTGCGTTCAATGTTTGTGTAGATTTGGCCCTCGTTGTTTTGTGTGCTGGTCTTCAAAACTAATCACGCTCACTACTTACAACCATGCTAAGAAGTAGAGCCTCTGCAAGTATGAGCTTGGGCCAAAATGATCACGACAAGAAAACTAGCACTAGCTGATCATCGACATGGAGAATGAGGGCATGAGCATGGTATTGCAAAGTGTTGATAATGTTGATCGAAGATTACTAGTATGCAGTAATCTAAAGTGAATAGTATCACAATCTCATAATGATGTTGTGAAATGTATGTCTGATTGTAGTGCCATGATGCCACCCCTAGAGTATAAATCGTTGGTATAAATGGCATACCGAGGTATATTTATGTGTCATAGATGTCAATAAATATCGTCGCCTTGTTATCACAGAGATGTCTACTCGATATGATATGTGATCAGAATGTCATAATCTCTACCACCACCTCAAATGATGCTATGATTGGATTATACTGATTATCGCGCTGGTATGTAAGCAATATGATCTCCAAGGATATCATGAACAATGACAAGGATGATATTGATTTTGTTGATGTTGAAGATGGTGTCGCCGATTAACAAGGCCAGAAAGAACAAGACATTGACTTAAACTGAGATGCTCTGCTCAACATGCATTGAAAATATGGAAGCATATATAAGCCAGCGAACTATTGGACATAATGTCTGAATGAAATGCCATTACGCTAATTGCAATGTTTGTAGAAATGTGTTGATTGAAAAGAGTTTAGAAACTTTCAAAATAATGCACTGAGCGGCTGTAAAGACAAGACAAAACCCACCACCTCCAAATGCATCCTCCTACCCATGCCAAATTGGAAATCTCAAAACAGAGGATACACACAAAATGAATTTGCTAGAAAACTTTAAAAACTTTCAGTTGAACAAAATTGACAACCATACATGCGAAATGTGGAAGCGTACACAAAGGCATGAAAACCATTTGACGACGTATGTGAGATGATGAAGCGATGATACACATGAACTGTATGGTAAAATTGCCTCAACAAAATGTGGTCTCATGGAACAGTGCAATTGCACGTTATGCACAAGATAAATTTATCACTAAGGGCTTGTTTGGCGCATGGAATTAACTTATCCAGAATAGGCCTATTCTAGAATAAGGGCCTATTCTGGAATTAATTAATGCTCAAAACGAAAGCTGGAATAAGCTATTCTGCATTTGGATCCCATAATGTGGAATTGGAATAAAAGGTTATTTTTTATTTTTTTAATTAATTTGAACAATATGTATTTTTAACTTGTGTACACACATACACATACACATACACATATACACACATACATATACACAAATACACACATACACACACACATGTGTATATATACACTTATATGCACACATACACACATATATACACATATATGTGTGTATACACACAAATGTGTATATACACATATATGTGTGTATATACACACAAATGTGTATATACACACACAGGTGTGTATATACATGTGTGTAATGTGTATATACATGTGTGTAATGTGTATATACACATTACACACATGTATATACACACACACGTATATACACATTTGTGTGTATATACATATTTGTGTGTATACATACATGTGTGTGTATATACACATTACACACATGTGTATATATACACACATGTATATATATACATACCCACATTAAAAAAAAAAGATTTAAAAAAAAAATTATAAAAAAAATAAAAATTAATAAAATAAAATAAATTTGAATCCATAAATAGCTTATTCTCGAATAAGAAATGAATT
>MU226419.1:858555-871648 GCA_018584345.1 Thuja plicata | reverse complement strand
GTGTAGTATGCAACATGCTAATACAATATGGGCTTGTGTCATGATAGGATAAGACGTGGCATGCCTCAGGATTGGAAAACACTACTTGAGAATACCAAATGTATGCTCTACTGAGTTTCTAAGAGAGGAGTGTTGATGGTTGAACAACTCTTGTCGAGAGTTTATTGGATTCTCTCTTGAAAAATCCTTCAGGTGGTAGCGTGTACATTGATAAGGATCAAGAAATCCAGGTGCATTGGGATATCCAGTATCCACTAGAAAATATTTTCCTACATAAATAAAGTATATTATTAAAACGTGAAACATTGATTGTACCCTTGAGTATATTAAACTATGATTTGGCTTACCAGGGGGAACAACAAGAGGATCTTCTCTTGACAGAGCTGAAGCTAGAACATGACTATCCATAGTAGACCCTTCCCAACCAACAAGGCAATACTAAAACTTATGATCGAAGGAACACACACCCATAACATTTTGTGACAGGTTGCCTTTTCTATCACGATATTTACCCTGCATGTCGACATCGACGGTGACTAGTATATGGGTTCCATCGATAGCTCCAACACAATCCTATAAGATATGATACAATCATCAATTCTATGGTCAACCAATAATATGATAAGGATAAAAATACATACAAGAAATTTGTAACAACACAAGAATTACCTTGAAGAATGGATCAAAATTTTTGTTCCCACTAATTTCAGGAGTGTTTGGAATAGGTGGTAGAAAGAAATCCTTGTGGAGTCCTAAGATAGCCCTCAACACCTTATGGAAGTATCGGCTGATTGTCTCTCCTGAGTGCCCAAAGTTGTGGGCAATCTTGTGGTTCCTTAGATTGTGGCCAACGGTGTGGAGGAACATCACAAGCTGTTCTTCTAACGTCAAGTGTATCATATCTGTCAAGGTTCCTTTTAGCCTTAGGATAGTAGCTAGATGAAAGAAGAATCCCCTACTCATGCGAATCTGATCATGACAATCCACATCATTGGAATGAATAACCATTCTATAAAAAGAATTTTCTTTTCTTTTTCGTTTACCCATTTGTGCACTGCCTTCTCGGGCCACCACTATTGTGGCTATGAAAACACAAGAAATAAGAGCTATGAGAAGACGAGAATATGTGGTCTCCACAACTACCCATCCTAGAACATCAATATTCTTAATAGGATCCATTAATGGCCTAAAATGTGGACAAACACAACGATTTGAGCGAGGAGATATTGATAGAATGTTGTTGATGTTCTAGAAATTGAAAGTATTCTACAAATAAAAGTGATTTTAAGGCATTTTAGAATCAATGTTCAACTTTTGATTCATCATATAAGCAATGTATCAGGATTGGGAGCAAACTGTTTGACAATGTTTAATAAAATACACAGGAAAAAATAGATGAACTAATAGGTTTGGTTAGACCAGCTAATCTCTTCAAATTAAAATCATCAATTAAGTAACATGTTGTAGTAGTTGACAGTGGAGCTTTTGAACTAATAGGTGCTTTTGAATTGTCCATGCTCTAGACCCAACAATCACTATTTCAGGCATGTCATTCATTGCAAGGAATGCATATCAGCACTGACAGGTTTTCAGAAATGGAAAAAAACTTTCTTGGCTTTAGGGTGTTTGTCTTCTGGCATGGAAATTTTTCTATCCCTTACCAGATGGAGACTGTTGTTTCTTGTCTCTGCCTTGTTATCTTCAGTTGGGTTTTATGTATGCTCTCGTGGGGTTAACTGGATCACCACAAACTTTGTAAGACAACATAGGACATAGTTAAGATGGCTAGTCATTGCAATAAAGAACAAGTGTGACACTTTGTGACAGTTTTCCTCAATCACCTAATATTTATAGGATGTAATTCATGAAGGCAAAGCATATCGACTCTTCTAAACCAAAAGATGAGAAATCTATGTTCCATTATAAGATTGGCAGTAGAATGGTTGATGCACAGTTTATTCCCAAAATAGTGATCTGGATGTCATATTGCTTCTAAATATATTTATACAGTGCCCTTTCAACCTTGTCTGTGTACTGATCTATTTGATTGGTATGATGTAAAATTTTGATCCACTTTTCCAAAGTATACTCTATTTACGTTATCCACTCATTTTTTGAAAAGATATTCTACTGCTCTATTTTTGAGATGTTGTGAAGCACCGCCATTGACCCATGTGAATCCAAAGTTCCAAACTCAATAAAACTACACATGCTTATTCTTCATACATGAGTTAAGGAGTAATTACCCTCCTTCCTCTAGCCTCATTAGATACCATGCATCAAGTATTAGCATTCCTCAGATCCTATCCCTTTATCCAAAGCTACCTAGATCAATCTCTGACCTGCCAATGGAGAATCAGAGATATGCAGACCCCAATATCAAAGGTATCTAAGAGAATGATGGTACCATTTGATCTATAAGGAACTCAGAATGGAAATCTAGATGGGGATAAGTTGGCCCAAGAGAAGAAATGATGCTCAAATGTACTTTGGATAGGTGTCGTCCAAAATAACCACAAATCTTTTGTAGCCAAAAACAGATGTGAAAGACTATGAGATATAAGGAAATGTGGAATGTAGAAGATCGTATAGAAAAGGACAATGGTTTCTTTTAAGACGATGGAGCCTAATTTATATGGAGGATAGGTTGGATATTTGGAAAGTGGATGCCTATATGCAATTTAGATGCTTTTAAAGATTATATGGGCATATCCTCTAAAAGTTTTTCTTCATTCAAAATAAGAGACAACAACATTTAATGTGGAATGGGATTCGAATAAACTAGACAATAGGCATCTTAACATGGAACGCACTCTTCATCTTTCACATGGGGAATTTATGGAATCGTAAAGCTCAAGTCTTACTAACTTTACGACTTTGATCCAAGATTTGTAGATCTAGGCATCCATTTTACAACTAAAAAACTAATATAAAAATTCTTTATGTATATATTGTTGCTTTAGGTCAATTAATTATTAGTTCAAAACATAAGATATTTTTCTTAAGCATTATTCTAATTATACAAAAGAAGTTTGTGAAGTTTTGGAATTTTTTCAGTGAGTATTTAGGCATCCCCTTCTTTTCAAGATCAGAAAAGCATTTATTCTGCGATAAGATCAGATTAGCCATCTCTAAAAGAAACTCAGTTGAGAAATACAAATGGCTAACATTAGCAGGGAAAATCATAATGATTAAATTAGTGCTAAATGTCATTCACATATATCTCTTGTCAATTGTAAAGGTGCCAAAAGAGGCTTCCTCAAAGGTTCAAGCTATCCATCTTATGGTCTGAAAATGTAAAGGATAAAGCTAAGATACCTTTGTTAGACTCGAGATAGGTATGTCTTCCCCAAAATGATTGAGGGGATGGTATCAGAAATCTTCAAGCACAAAATAGTGCTTTGGGTGCAAAACTCATTTGGAAACTATAAAAAAAAATCCATATTTGAATTAGAGCAAATAGATGGTAGCTAAGTATTTGCAAAATTCCCCTCCATAGAATATCTTTGTAACATCCTCATTACCAAAGGGGTCTCAAATATAGATTTTCATTTCTTCTTGTAGAAATGTAATTATCCCACATATCTCATATCTCTTGGTTAGTACACAATTATGTCTGAGCTAAATTCTAGTCCAAGACACCTAGAATAGACATACTCCCCTTAACCAAATGTGGAATTGGTCAATTCTAGTAGATCTTTTGAACATCTTTTAGATCATTAGAGAAAATGACTACTTTGAGAAAGTTTAAGTAGATTCTTTTTAAATAGTGAAATAGAAATCTATTGACTTCCTCCTTGTTTCCAGTGAGTTAAAATAAGTATACAATAAAGAAATTCAAAGGAGAAAGGTTAAATTGTCTCACAAGGAAGATGAGCTCATTTAGATAAATCAAGAAAATTTCATTGGTTAAAGATGAATATGATAGCATCATAAAAAATCATAATACCAATAATTGGGCAATTAGACTTTGTTGGAATTCTACTTGTCTTCCAAAAGCTGGTAGTTTCTCATGGTTAGCCCTTCAAGATCACATTCCTATGTAATTATCTTGTTAGATATAATGAGAATAACTATTGTATTTCTATATGTTCTTTGTGGTTATCTTATGGAACATGTCGATCACCTCCTATTAAATTTTGAGTTTTGTCAATATTGTTGGAAATGGTTATAGTCCAAACTCAATTGTTAGGTCACTTTCATAAGGATTTGTTATCTTACTCTCCAGGTTGGTCTTCCTTACAAAAATCACCTTTATTCCCCTGCATATCAGAGGTAAGCTCATCAATCCCAATTTGGTACATATTGTTAGAGAGAAACCATACGATCTTAAAAAATAAACATTCTTCTTTAAATCAACTCATGCACATCATAAAATGCTCTATATCTGAAATAGTTATGAGCTACATTTACAAAACATTAATAATCTCAATAGTTTCTCCCTATGGGATGATCATCTACTAAAGAGGTGTTAGAGGATCAAGCATCCTCCTCCACAAGGCTCTATAAAATCTTTTGATGAGGTGAACACAAGATAATCAACTATCTGGTCCCCTGCCCCACTAGGGAATTTCAAACTCAATTTCAAACTGAAAATGTATTTATAGCACTCAAAGAGGCACTCTATTTCCATACCGAGCCAAGAACCAGAAACCTGACTGCCAGGGTCCATAATGTGCTAAGAAAATTTTCTAAACCATATCTGGTCCATGACGAATTACAAGTCAAATCAGAAAAATGAAGAAATTAAATTGGTCAACCATCCAGGAACCATTTGAACATATGTTTGCAAAAAATCTATCTTTTGATATGTAGCCTTGAGCTCACATTTAAGGCATGCTTCTGCTAGGTCAGTCATCTGTTTGTGTGTTCCACAGATTTGTTGTTGTGTAATTAATATTTTATTTATAATATCCTGACCAAAGGATATCATCCGTTGAATCTAAAAATATGCAATGATATTGTGTGTTGTTTATTAAGTCCCCCCAAAGAATTTATAATAGTATAAAGTTGAATCAATTGGAATTTGTTTTATATGATGATACTGAAATGTTAATAAGTCCTTTATTTGTACGAAAACAAACTTAAACATTTCTTATCCTTGAAGTTAAAACCTTAAAACTTCCATTTCTCAGATCAATTTCCATTTGTATCATGCAAACCATAGAAGAGAGAGACATACGTTCAAAGGAGATGTTGCCAATAAGGACTTAGCACTGGATTCAGTAATGGAGTGTTCACTCTGAGATATTCTATTTAATGTCATAGTTGACCTATATTGCAATTATAAAAGAGAGTACTTTGAATGATCTTTGATTGACAAGGAGTTTATACAACTATACTTTGGGAGGCCAAACTTCTACCTAGCACACATATACACATGACTTTCTGAACCCTATGGACTTTGTACCTATGTTAACAGAGAAGAACCCCACACATGTTAACATTGGGTGTACAATCTCACACAAAAACATATGCAGACACAAGTGAGTGAGCATTGCTGGTTGGCCTAAACTGCAATTATGGTCCAACAAATGTCACTTGGTTGAGAAGAGATTCCAAAATACCAAGAAATCAGACTTCTATATAGCACACACATACAGACAATGTTGTGAGCCTGCTCAGTTTAAACCTTTGTTGACAGGGTATGAACAAACCTTGCACATATATTGACAGAAAAGGTGCAAATCTCATATGTAGGCACACAAGTGATAGTGTATCCATGGTTGGCCTAGGCTACAATTACAAAAGAAAGCTTGGTGAGAAGTTAAGGACTACAACTTTCTCAGAAAGCCCTCATCCTAAAAGAGATGGCAATGGAAGCCAGAACTTGTACCTCTATCTTGTGGTAGACAATTTTTTCTTACTGGAATAAAAATGTAGATGAACTCAAAACTATAGAACTGTTTATTTTGTACAAACTGTGGAAGCTCGAAGGAAGGGAATACCTGAGCGAGCTTGATAATGAAGATCTTGTATAAAAAAATCCATGCAGTATGCACTATATGCACCTCCTCTACAGCCTCCTCCGTGACCTACTCCAATACTAACACTCTGCAACCTCCTCTAAACCCTATTCAGCAGAACAAAATGGGCATCGTTGGTTTTTCCTCTTCTCGCAAACCCTGAAATTGGAATGGGAAGACCGTAGACCTGATGGACATATTAAAATGGGTTAAAAAAACCTAAAACCCAAATTTTATTTTGAATTCCACCTATTTGGTGGGAAGATGGTGCCGCCCATTTTTGGGTCAAAATTGGGTTTCTTCCTCCAAAACTAGAAGCCAGTGGATTTGGGGAAAAAGCAGAAGTCTCGCACCCAATTCTGGTCCAATTCCGCCAAACAAACAAGGCCTAGAGCTACTGGAATTAATAACATTAGAGGGATGCCTATTTATCAAGCCATACTTTTACAAAGGTCCTATCTAGGGTAATGTAATTATCAAAAAGAAACAAAATAAAATCATATCAGAAGAAATCATCCCTCAAAAGGAAGGGATTAACATAAAATTAAATCTAGAATCAAGAGAGTTCATAATTGAAAACCAATCAAATGAGTCGGGTATAGAAATTAGTGAAAATCATTCAAGATATTAGGAGGAACTAAGAGCCTAACTAACAACAAAGAGATTTTAAATAAATTATTAGAAGAGTCTGATTCCTTTCAGGAAGAAGTAAAAAGTCAATTGGCTCTTCTGGACAAAGCATACAAAGAAAGAACAATATCTAAAAGTAAGTGCCATAAGAGTAGGAAAGAGGTGAAAAATAATATAGAAGAAGGAGAAATCAGAGAGGAAGTTGCAGAATAATAAATTCCCCTAGAACTAGAAACATTGTATGAGATGTTGGGTTTTAATACTCCTATTGGTCTAGAAAATGAGATAGATGGAGATGGTCTCAGAGAGGTGGCAAAAAAACAAACAAGAAATAGTTAATGATATATTACAACTTGATGTTAAGGACTTGGAAGAGAATGAAACCTTCTTTGGAATAAAAGATATTGAAAATGAACTTGGAGGAGAGAAAGAGGAATCTATAAAGCTAGGAGTGGCTAAAAACTACCAAGATAAAAGCAGTCCAAACTATGGTAAAACAACAACAAAATGAGGAAGAAAATCCCTAAATAAATTAAGAAATATTGTTGGTGCAGTAGAGGATCAAACTAAGTTCACCATGTTGTTTTATGTAGGGAAAGTGGAGGACCTTCCCAAAGGAAAATGGGGGTAATTACATGTAATTAACAATAAGTGCTTGATAAAGTACAGTTTGTCTAATTTCAAAACAGAAATACTTATAATACAAGAATCAAAATTGAGCAAAGAAGAAGTTGCTACCATTGGAAAGAAGTTGGGGATTTGGAATATCAATCTAGTATAGCAATGGAAGGTGCATCAGGAGGATTGGTTATACTATGGGATCCAAGAAAAGTGAGTTATGAAGAAATTATTAAAAACACCAATTGGCAAGGAGGATAGGTCAAGAGTGTTAGTGATCCCAACAATTTTTTCCTTATTAATATCTATGGTTCTATAATGATAAATAAAAAGAAAGAAGTTTGGAGTGAAATAGAAAATTTAATCTAATAAAATCCAAATTTCACATACATTCTGGGAGGTGACTTCAATGCTATAATGAACCCATCAGAAAGAAAAAGAGGTGGAATTCAAACTGAATAACAATCCCAAAAAGACTTTAGAGAATGGATCCATAATAACAATTTAATGGATATTAAAACCACAATTGGATTATTCACATGGAATAATAGAAGAAAAGGCTTTAGTCAAATAGCAGAAAGGCTAGATAGGTTTTTCTTTAAAGGCAACTTAGTTGTCTTCCAGAACACACTGAGTTCTAGCATATTATATAATGGGGGATTAGACTACTTCCCTATCCAATTGGAAATAGAGGAAGAAATGAAGTCAAGAAATTACTCATTTAAATTTAAGAAAATGTGGTTACAAGATACTAGTTTCCTTGAACATGTGGGAAAATGGTGGAAAGAGGTTAATATAGAAGGATCAAAGATGTATTATTTTACATCTAAATTAAAAATAATTAAACAATTTTTTTTTGTAATAGAATAATGATCATTTTAAAAATATTTTCAAAGAAAAAGAAAGGATTGAGGAGTTAGATTCCCTTAAATATGTAGTGATAAAAGAAGGGATGGACCAAACAAAATACCTCAAAGAAAAAGAGTTGCTCTACCACTATGAAGATGTCTTTATTCAAAGAAGAGATATTTTGGAAACAAAAATCAAGAGAAAATTGGATGTGTGAGGGCGATAGAATTTCTAAATTATTTCATAATAGTAAAAAGACAAGGAGGAATGTTAATAGAATCACTAAGATTAAAGGAGGAAGTGGAAACGTAATAAAAGACCCTAAAAAAATTGTTGAGGAAATAGTAATGTATATCAAAAACATCTTAAACAACTAGGATGCCTTTGTTAATCTCTAATTTTTGTTGATGATTAGTGATCAAAACTTAGTCATTTACTTAGGCAGTTTTAGTTGGCTATCACTGTGGCCAAGCTAAAACTATCCAAGGTCGAGCAACATTGCCGAGCAGTATTCAAGTTGCCGAGTTACATCATGTCGAGCCAAGTAGGATACTCAGTGCCAAGCGACAGAGATGTTAAGTGCCGAGTAGAACAGTTTTTGTATACATGTATGGATTGATTCAAACTTTGAGGATAAGTGTTCAGGCCGACTTGTATAAGCTTTTTGGGCCGACTTATGTACGCATTTAATATTTTCCTATGGAGTTAATTATGCATTTAAATATTTTATCCTATGCATGACCTATTGTAATTATTAATTGTAATACCTTGGAGGTATGAGTATTAGATCTTGATCATTGATCTAGATCTCGCTACCAGACTTGAATAGATATATAAGATTGCTTCTTAACCCTATTTTGTGTGTGGAGAGAAGTGGTGACTGCATTTTGAAGTGAAATGCACAGAGGGTTATTTTGTTAAGAATCATAGATCAAGTAGAGTGACAGAACAATGAACAACAGAGTAAAGACATATCAGATTGTGAGATCACAGAAGGTACTGGAAAGAGGAGATCCGTCATCAGCATCTAAGTGCATAATGAAGGATCATTACTTGAAACATTCTAATCATTGTATCAGGTGAAATCTCTTAATAGAGTGGTTCTAGCAGACCTTTCTAAATCTCCTAATAGAGTACTTACTTTATTGTAAGTTGAAATCCTTTCACAGGGTAGATTGTAATGATCTTTAGCTCTTAACTGGGCAGACCTTTAACCAAGTAGATTGTATTTTGTAATCAACTTTTGTAGCCCTAACAGGCACACTTTATTGCTAAAGTAGTGAAGAATTTTGTGGGTGTCATCCCCACCCCATTTTTACCTATTTGGGTTTCTGGGTTACCAAGTTCTTGTGTTATGAGTTATTTATTTCATTGTATGGATGCTATTTGATGTTACATTAGATTCATTTATGTATGAATGTGGATCAGTATGTTTTAAGTGTTTAAATTTGAAGATCTGATTCACCCCCCTCTCAGTATCTTGTTTTCCCATTATTGTATTTCCAACAATTGGTATCAGAGCTTAGTTCTCTAAAAAGTTATAATCAGCTTGAGGATATAGATCTTGAGATGGAGATCTACAAGATGGGTAAATTCATTGAGAATCAAAAGATTGATATTCAGTTATCACTACAACAACTTGAGACAGCAAGACAGGAATTAAAGAAGTCCTTGATAGCAAGGAAATATTTGGCCAAACAAATGAATGACACTTATTATCAGGAAGAGGACACCACAAATCTATTTCAGAATAGAGATTCTACTTAGAGTGATGTAGTAATAATAGATCTACTGGAAAAGAACAATGCACTGTGTGAAGAAGTCAGAAACTTGAAAAAGGAACAAGAAGCCCAATCAATAAGAATGTGTGAAGTTGTTGAATAGAAAAACAAAGCCGAAGATGACAAGGCTATGACAGAAGAAGACAAAAGAGTGATGACTATCAGACTTGATGAAAGAACACATGATGTACAAACAATGACAGTCAATCAAGTTGACATGGCAAATCAACTGCTACTTGTGAATCAGGAGATTAGTTGGAAAGACATGGAGATTTTAAATCTTAGATATGAGAACAGTCAGTTGAAAGATGAATTGAGATCTGAGAAAGAACTTAACAACATAGTGAATGATCCCAATGCAGCTTTGAGCTACTTTGAACAACTAGTGGAAGCATCAAGAAGACCTAAAGATTCTTCTAGATTAGGTCACACTGAACAACATACAACCAATGAAGAAGGAGAATCATCTAAGGTAGGTGAAAGGAGGAATGCAAAAACAAGAAAAAACAAACCTGTTTGCCACCACTGTGGGAAACCAGGTCATACAACAAACATTTGCCGAAGCAAGAATGGTAGGTCCAATCCTAAAACTAACTTTAATGGTTATTGCTTTAACTGTAATAAGTTTGGACATCAAGCACGTGAATGTAAGACAAAGGCAAGCAATGCACCGTCCACACCTAGATTCAATGGTAATTGTTATAACTATCAGAAATATGGTCATAAAGCACAAGATTGCAGATCTAAAGGTAAACAAAAATGGACATCAAAGGCACAAGAGAAATTACCAAGAAAAGGCAATACTTACAATTGGGATTACAACACATGGCATAGTTGTCATTTTTGTGGTGAGTATGGACATGTTCCAGAAAACTGCATAAGGACACGTTTCAGAGGAAAGTCTAAGAGTTGGATGAATGGAAGCCTAGTTTGTCACAGTTGTCTGAAAATTGGTCATACAAGGAAAGATTGTAAGACTAGGGTACCTACTCCTACTATTGAGCAGATTAGAGCACAAATGAACCAGACATGGGTTAAGAAATCTGAACCATGCAATAATGAAGCTAGTGCAGCCGAGGTCACCCAATCCAATGGATCAGGTGATCACATCATCTCCAACTAAGCAAAAGAGGTATGTAAGGAACTACATTTAAAATTCTTATCTCACATCAGTTCCTAACATGAAATATGCCATAGTCCATATTTGCATATGTTAAGATGCACCAGGACACATTTTGAAGACAAAAATGTCGAGAAGAGCTAATTGCACTATAGGTGCTGAGCACCAGTCATGGACACTAAGGCTGAGTTCTTTAGTGTGTGTCGAGTTTGGTGGCCAAGTAAGTTTTGTGATGGCTGAGTATGGTGAGCCGAGTGACATGCAAGTTGTGTTAGAAAGCTGAGGACAGCTGGCTTGCACTAACTCAATGGGCATAACATTTATTTCTTACCTACCTTGACCTTTCGTGTCTATAAAGGATGAACAGTTTATTCTTCATTTTACCTTGCGATTTTCATTATTCATGAAGCGATTGAAGAAGTTGCAGAATTGATCTTAATGAAGTTAGCATTGAAGAATTTGTCAGCGTATCATTGGAAATCCTAAGGTGAACAGTGCGAAGTGCTACTTGCCGAGGTACTCTGTTCTTCATTTTTTGAACCCTAATTTCAAGATTATGGCTGGAAGCTCTTTCACACCAATCAAAAGTAGTTCAGTTAGTACGGAATGATGTATGTGCACCTCTCTCAATTTTTGAGCCGTTCCTGAAAATGCAATTTAGAGTGATTTGACCGGAGCTCTCTCATCCATTCCACCAAAGGTACTTATGATCCACGATGTTAGATCTTGTTACATGGTTAAAATTGGTGAAGTAGGTGATAGTGAATTGAGAAAGTCCTGTTAGCACTGTATCAAAAATTTTTGAATCCCTTGGTCTTATTATTTTCCTGGGCTTTCTTGTTTTCAAAATCTTGAGTTTTACCGCTCAATTTGAGTCTATCACTTTTTCAAGTCATATTTCATCTTTAGTCACTTTGTCGCATTGGTTTTATTATAAGGTTTTTAAGTTGTGCGAGTAGGCGACGAGCTGTTGATGAAAAGGTTAATCGCGCAGTCGCGAGCTGTTTGAGTCAAGTTTTAGTATGCCTGTGAGTGGGCGACGAGTAGCAAAATTGTGTATCGCACAATCGCGATGAGCCCATGTTAAGTCATCAACGGTCTGCGAGTGAGCGGGTCTTATGTTTGTAGAGGTTAATCGCGCAGTCGCGAGCTATTTTTAAAGTTAACTCGAAGGTTAGCGAGTCAGTGATGAGCTAAGGTCATGTCTATCGCGCAGTCGCTGGAAATTTGTGCTGTATGTTTTATGCTCCACGACCGAGTGAGTATTGTTGAAACTTAAGCGGTCGCACAGTCACATCAGGCTTATATCAATGTTTTGAGTTGCGCAAGAGCGCGACGAGGTCATGTCATGTAGTTATCGCTTACTCGCATAGGTTTAACTCATCTTGTTTTTTGCAGAGCGAGTGCACGACCAAGATATAAAACAAGGAAATGAGATGTGCATCGCCCAGTCGCACAAGTACTTATTAAGTTCTGTGATAGTCTACGACCGAGCGACTAAGAACCTATTTAAACGCCTCGCTTAGTCGCTGAAGCTTTGAGGTAATGAAAGATCAGCTCGCAAGCATGCGACGAGCAGAGAAAGAATGATGTCGCGCACTCGCTATTCAATACAGATGATCAGAAAAGAGCTCGCGAGTGAGCGACAAGGGAAAAAGTGAAACATCCACGCACTCGTGATATATAATGAAATGAAAGTTTGGAGCCTGCGAGCGTGCGACGAGCCAAAGGAGAAGGTCATCGCTCAGTCGCCAAGCAGAAGAGAAGAAAGAAACATAGCTCGTGACTGAGCGACTAAGGTGAGATATTGAGCAATCGCGCACTCGCAGTCTAAAATGAATTAAAGTTTCTGAGCTCGCGAATCTGCGACTGAGCAAAAAACTATTACATCGCTCACTCGCGTGTTGGATAAAAGCAGAAATAAAAGGAGAGCGAATGAGTGATTGGAGAGAGTATGAGTTGAAGAAGATGAGTGTCGCTCAGTTGCTCAGTCACCAAGGGAAAAAGGAAATCAGCTCGCGGGTATGCGACGAGCAGAAGAGAGAAAAGCATCGCTCAGTCGCCCAAATCAAAATGTGCATTCTAAAAGGTTCGCGAGTGTGCGATTGAGTAAAAAATGAAAGAAAGGA
>MU226419.1:788161-827138 GCA_018584345.1 Thuja plicata | reverse complement strand
AAAACCATGACATAACTCTCGCTCGCATGAATATCTATGATTCATTCTGTTAAAGTACATTATTATTGTTCATATCAAGAATACTAGAAGAATGTGAAAGAGGGTCTGTGGTTTTACAAGAGGTAGTCTGAAATTCAAAGGAAGAAGCTAATTATCAAGAACAGAGCAGAGGTTGAATTTGGTAAGCATAAATGGGGGGCCAATTGCAGTGGCATGAACCAGTGGTTCATGGTATTTTACTATTTGATGTTGAGGCTGTAAGAAGATTTAATGCCTGCAGATGGCTGGGATATTTCTTAAAATTGACAGAGTTCAATGATGAAGCAGCAACAGAGTTTGCAAACACATTTGATGAAGGCCAAGCGACGGCATGGGGGTTGATAGTTGTTGCAACAGAGGAATGAATAGTGGAAGTAACTGGTTTTCCAGCAATAGGGGAACACTACCCCAATGCCCATGATGCTAGGTCAGCCAGGGCTCAATTCACCCTACCAGGAGACCCTCCATTGGAAATCACTAATCAGGGATGCAAAAGGATGTCCATTACTCCACCATATCAGGAGTTGGCTATGCACAATATCAGGTATTTCACCTGTGAGGGATGATTCTCTAATTTGCATGCGTATCATTTTAAGCTACTTAGTTATATATGACATAATATCCCAATGAATGCACCCAAGTTTCTATTTAATATGCTGTGCATTAGTGCCGAAGAAACCCAGAAAGGGAAAGACAACTCTGTTACTCACCATGCCCTGATTAAATTACTCATAGAAAGATCTCTTAGGGATGCCTCCCCTATGGCATGGGTAGAGTTCATCCATCATAAAACCCTTTAGCCTCGAATTTCCCCTAATGTGCAAATTAGCCAAGATAATGCATTTTCCCCTGATCCAGTTGCCGAGCAAAGTACCCAAGGGGCAGAAACTAAAAATTTACAAGAAAATGTGCCTTTAACCGCTCACATGAGCAATATACCTACTGCCACCCGAACCAAAGGAAAATGGAAGTTAGTAGGAGAAACTTTGGTTCCTGCAGCTAAACCACGAAACCCTCAAGTCTCAAGAAAGAAGAAAATGAAGTCAGTTCCTACAGCCACTATTCCTGCAACCACTATTCCTGTAGCAGAGAAAACAAAAAGGGTTAGTAAGAAAAAATTCATAGAAGTTGAGGAAATCCCTGTAAGAAGAAGTTCTAGGATGAGAGGGCAGACTCCTAAAGCACCCACTAAAAGTCAAACTTCTTCCCCCAAACAATTTGAGGAGGAAACTCCTATTCATATTGTTCCAGATGATTCTCCTAGCCAGTCTGAGATCCCAGAAATTCCTCAAAATCTGGATGAGTGTGAAGTTGAGACAAATGTATGTCAAAATGACCCAGGAGTTAGTCATCAAGATGTTCCAACCTGTGAGAAAGAAACCCCTATAACTCACCAGCTAGCTTGCACAAGAAATACTTTAGTCTCCTATAAGCAAACTTGGTTAATAAAATTCTTAGAGCAGTTATGGAGAGAAAAAAAGAAGAAGAATAACCAAGATGAAAACAATGGTTTGATTACTCTGCAAATACTTCTTTTCTAGTTATATAATAAGCATGTGCTGACAACCACTCTATATGGAGAAGAGAAAAAGAAATTGCAGAAAGTAATAGCAGAACAAGGAGAGGAAATTGCAGAATTAAAAGATCAGTTGGAAAGAAAGAACCAGAGAATGGAACATGCCCTTAAGCTGACTGACCAGATAATTGCTTGTAGACCTCCACCTAGGGTCTATACCATCTGTCTAAAAGAATAATTCCTCCTATTTCAGTTGATGATGACCCTCAAAGATGTAAACGCAGAGTTCAAATCAGCCCAGGAATTCTATGGTTTGTACCAGACCCTTCCATCTTGGCAACAAAACCTACTGTGTGAGTTGTATGTGCATAATTTCATCATCCCTACAAAGACTGAATGGAATCCCCTACCTTACATAGGGGATATACACCTAAGGGCCTTGATGTCTTGGATGCATAACGAGGCTAACTATGATAGACAATTGGAGAATTATAAAGAACTTGAGAAAATAGAACCCCTGCCATTAAGGGCAGAAAGTAGTCAACCAGAAGTATTCCTGAGGGATTGGTTCAGACTGACATATGGGAATATTAAAAAGGAAATCAGAGATAAAATTTTTAAACGCAGAGCAGATGCGTATATAGAATATGAAAGCATGTCTTATTTTGTCTTCCAAAGAGCCTTAACCGGTGCCAGAATTAGATGGGACAGATTATCAGAGGTATTCAAAAGATCAGAACAACACAGCCCCATTAACCTTGAAGAAGCTATACACTAGGCACCAAAATACATAGGGCTAGGTAGGCAAATCAGGCAGGAGCTCTAGTGTCCGCTCATAAAGTAGCCGCCCATGCTCCTTTGGCCATTATATGACATCAACACTACCAAACTTGACAGGCTACAGGAAGATCACAGAAGGGAAGTTTGGGAAGAACCAGAGGATTCTACTACTCCTTCAAAAGCTAGAGGCGAGGAAGAACTAAAGTTGGTGACTTTAGGTCAATTGCCAGAAGGTGCAATGCTTAAGGACAAGCATTTGATTAACCAAGGGGCAGATGATAAGGCCAAATTATTGCCTTTATTTTGTATAATTTTAAATACTCTGTTCTAGTTTTTGACAAAACATTTGAGAGTCTAGCCAGTCAAAACTTGTGATAAAGTCCAGATAGAACTGATAAACCATGGGTAGATGTTTGTGACATATTTTGCTAATATTATACATATAGTGCAGTATTTCATAAAACCATCAGAATATATGTTCTAATATCTGGATATTTAATTTGATTAAGCTTGTTGCATGAATATTTTTGCATCATAACTAACTTGACAGGAGAGAAAGCGGTTGGAGAGTGGTCGACAACATTCAAGGAAGACTGTTGAGGACCAGCTACGATGGAGTGATCATTACAGCACTAGGAAACATGGCTGCTACAATGGAGCCATTATGCCAGGACGCAGGGATGTAGTGTTCCTATATTCCCTCTGCACTTTATTATGTTGAACTGGTCGCCCGAGCTTTATTACCCACACTGCGAGTTGTTGCATTTCCATCTTCTTCTCCAGCATGTTTTCAGCAAGATAGTTTCTTTTCTATTTTGTAATAAGTGTTCGATCCTCTATATATACGGATTGGACCGATAGTTTGAAGTGAGATAGAAAAATTATAAAGAAGTTTTTGAAAGAAAACTGTTGTATCTTACAACAATCTATTTCAAGTTTCATGTCTTGTTTCTATGTAATGAGTTTTTGAAATACAATGAAGTAATTCTTGGTTTACATTCTGTGTTAATAGATTAGCAAAAACTGACCAAGGGGGCCCACTTGGGAGGTGGAATAGGTTAGAATAGAATAGATTTCATTTCCAACATTTCCAACATTTCTAGCATTTCCAGTATTTCAGATAGAAGTTACAATTTCTTCCTGCAACATCGTACCTTGTGATTGTTCCTGCAGCATCTGCAAGAATAGTTATAATGGATGTTCTAGGCTGAAGTATAGGTTTAAGTAGAGATTGCAATTTCTAGCATTCATTTCAGTAAGGAGATAAATGTATTCTTTTCCTGCAGCACTAGTGTAGGTTTCTTTTATGCATTTTTACCTTCCTACAACATAGGCATAATGACTCCTTAAGGAACCTAGTGCACATATCGTGCCAACCATTTCAAGTATACATCCCTAGGTTGACAAGTTAAATGCACCTCATAATGGGAGAAGTAGTCCTTAGATTGAATAACCCATTCCTAAGAAAGGCCTTGAGCATGACTATTCCACACCTATTGTGAGGCAGTTCAATAATAATCATCATTCTAGAATAATCATCAAAAAATAGAATGAAGTATCTATCACCATAGTAGCTCTTTGTTCTCATTGGTCCACATAGGTCAGTATGGACTAATTCTAGAATGACATTATATGTGTAGGTCTTGCTCTTGAAAATAGACTTTGTCATTTTACCTTTTTGACAATTCTTACACATGACATGGTTGGGCTTTGACATGCTCGGTAAGCCTCTTAATTTTCTTTTCTTACTTACTCTAATCATGTTGTCAAATTTCACATGACATAACCTTTTATTCCACAACCATATGTCTTAATTTCTAGCCATTAAAAAAGTGGTGTTAATACCATCAAGATAGAATAGGTTACCTTTTGTTTGTTCACCAATACCGATCAACCTTCCCGATTCATTAAAGATATTTGCCTTTTTGTTCTCAAATGCAACTCGGTGACCTGTGTTATTCAGCTGTGAAACACTCAATAGATTATAGTTAAGTCCTTTTACCCAATATGAATGTTCACATATGATCATATTATTCAACATGATTGTTCCTTTACCCTCAACTAGACAAGGTGAGTCATTACCCATTCTTACTGATCCACCATTATAATATTCAAAATTTTTAAACTTTTCCTTATCTCCAGTCATGTGGTGAGTACAATCACTATCAATAATCCACACATCATTCTTTCTAACCTTAGATATGAGTGAATTTTATACATACCTTTCTTCTTCGTCTGAATCATCCTTTATAGCAACAAATATTATCTCAATATCTTCATCAGATTCGGTGTCATTGTTTTCAGCTTTGTTCTCAACGAAGTAACAATATTTCTTTCCTTTGTCCTTATAGTCTTGGTTATCTCTTCTGTCAGATTGTTAGTTGCTTTGGTAATCTCGGTCATCACTTCTTTCATACTTCTTTTCATAAGATTTGTCATCTTTTCTGTCTTCTTTTCTCTTGTTTGGACATCTGGCAAAAAAGTGTCCAATCTCTTTACAATTAAAACATACCAATGGTAATTTACCTTTGTAGCTACCTTTTCCTCTTTGCAATCTTTTAGCCATTAGTGCTTCAATCTCATCAAATTCTTGGTCCTCAATATCACTTTCACTATCATTTCTCATAGTGTGTTTACGACTTGATTTACTTATTTTCGAAGAAGTTTTGAATGCAAACTCAATAGATGGTAAGACATTGTTGTCAAAGTTATTCATCTCAAATGAAATAAGTCTTCCAATCAAACTATCTAGAGTAACATTTTTATTTTCTACTGATCTAATTTCTTGTATAGCAGATACTCTAATAGCATAAACATGCAGTAAGGTTCTTAAAATTTTACTTACCATTGTTTCTTCTTCAAGTACACCTCCTAATCCCCGGATAGAATTTACAACCTCTTTGATTCTGCCACTATATTGAGTGCTTTTTTCTCCTTCTTTCATTCTTAGGTCATCAAAATTTCCTCTTAGGCTTTCAGCTTTAGCTCTTAGCACATGTGTATCTCCTCCATGCGCTAGCTTGAGTTTGTCCCACATTTGCTTTGCAGTGGTGCATGATTTGACATCTTCAAATTCAACATCAAAGAGTGAGGAATCAAGTTCTATCATCATGGAGTTTTTTTCATGTTGCTCTCTCAATTGATAAACTATTAGAGGTCCAGTAGGTAACACATATTTAGTACCCAAATACTATGTGACATCATTTCCAATACCTGATAGGTGGAGTCTTATCCTACTTTTCCATGATGCAAAGTTGTCCTTGTTCAACTTAGGCACATCCCTTTTGCTCATCTTGTGATCTTTAGCTTAGGTCGTTAAACCTTCCTTCCAAGCACACAAGCTCTGATACCAATTGTTAGAATAACTAAGAGAGGNGGGGGGGGGGGTGAATCAGTGGCCTCAAAAATTAATCTAATAATTTAATCCAAAACCTTATATCACAAATATAAACCTCTAGTTATCTTCAATCCTACAATATGCATGCCTTTAATTAATCTTATCAAATAACTACTGCTCGGATTATACTGTTTATCCTTTTTTCTTAAGCTTTACCAAATAACAGTCTAGCCTTTACCGAAATACAGTAAATAACTTAGTGTTTACCAATCAATCCTATTTTATTAATGTGTAAAGAAAAACATCAAAGCAATGAACCATATACACATTTGACACATGGATTTTTAACGTATAAACCCTTTTAAGGGAAAAACCACTTGGGACCGATAACCCAAAATTTTCACTCTTCTAAAGTGAGCTCAGTGAAGAGCCAACCCTGTTAAAGGTTACAAACACACTGTTAAGTGTGACCTTGTTAGAGGATTTAAAACTTATAGTTTATCACTTGACCTAGCATTCACTATGTTTTCAACATGAAAACCTTTTGATACTCCTTGGGATGTATCTCAATATATAAAGGATGGTTAAATCCTACTCTGTTAAGATATTTTTTGAATCAATGGTTAAATTGAAACAATATATGATCTGTTCATAAATACAACTTAATCTTATATATTTTCAGATCTTTTGTAAGCTCATAATACCTTTCTGATCAATGTTCTCTTCAATTCCTTTTCTCCACTTTTTTCTGCTCGGTGAATGTTGTTGCTTCTCTGTTGCTCGATGTCTACAAAAATCTTTAGCTTTGTTCTTCAGCTTGTATGATCAGGTCTGTATGAAGACTTCTATCTTCACTAGAATTATCTTCAAAATTCCTCTATCTTCCCCCATTTATTATGAATTACTTGTCTCTTTATATAGACATGATTTCACCATTTCTTGTCCTTCTTATTTTCTTCGTTGATCACTTCTTGATCCGTAAAGCTCGCCATGCTTGCTTTATTTTTATTCTGCAAATCTCTCCTTGTTTTCTGGAAAAAAACATGTTTAAATCTCCTTCTTATCTTTAGATTTTAACTTATCGATGAAAAAAAAGTAAACAATCAGTTAACTCTATCTTTAGCTCCTGCCAGCTAAGTTGTTTTGTCATTTTCCTAACTTCAGTTCCCATCGGTTAACACTTCAGTTGTGCTCGGTGACTACTGCAGATATCTCAGGCATCAACTTTAGTTATGTTCAGTGACAACTGCAATTAGCTCGGTAATGATTTCTCAAGTAACACTGTTCATTGGGTAACACTGAACTTCTGTGCTCGAGGTTCACTGTCACTCGGTGTATATGATTACCGACAATAAAAAACTTTGTCTCTTCAGATCTTTAAGTGTATGTATATGAGTAATCATACCATATTAAGTTGACATCAATGAAAAAACAATAGATTAACTGATTTGATGTCTTGCATTTACTTTCTGTAGCTCGGTGATCATCAACTTATCATCTTCAAACATTCAATCAGTTATAGTTCATCACATATTATTGGTTATAGGAATCCAAAAATTTGAAGCAATGCAATTATGTAGGGGAGTTTTTTAAAAATAAATCCTTGGGGATATGAATGTTGTCATTTATAATTAGGATGAAGAACCAAAGTTTCCTTATCTGGAAGACTAATTTCATCTGACAGAGACCAGGGATACTCTAGAAAAAAAGGAAGAGGTGATCAAGAAGTTAGTTCTAACCATCAATAATGTGAGGGCATTTGAAGCAAGAAAGCTTGCAATAGCAAGGCATATAGATATTTTGTGAAAATGGATTGGGAAAAAAACACTGATAAGAGACAAATGGTGGTAAGATTACCTCATTAAAGAGGGTTGGGAGCCCTACTCTATAGAATCACATGAAGACTCTCCCTCTGATTCAGAGTTTGGGCTGGAGATAGAGAGAGAGCTGATAGAAAGAGGGAAAAACAAGGAAATCTGAATCTGAGAGGGAGGAAGGAATCAAGCAAAAAAGTAAGGAGAAAGATACATAGGAATATTTTGGTTCCTAATTACGTCCTCATGGGGAATGTCACTTTGTGGATCTTAGCTGTGTGGAGGACAAGAAAAAAGAAACATAAAGTTGCTAACCCTTAGGGCTAGTCCATTTAGTCACGAATCTTTGTTATACTTATAGTAGGGCTATAGTATAGGAAGAGAATTTTGGGACAAGATCCCGACCAAGTTTAGCATGGTATAGTTTCTTATCAGCAATAGTAGTAGTTTGAATATATGTTTTACATTTGTAGGCATGTAGTCCATATTACAATCATTGCACAATTTTGTAAAAAAGGCAAATATTCTGATAGATTAGTGTCTCTGCGTAGAATGGTAGTAAGCTTCTTACATTATAAGTGTAATGTGAATAATGGTGTATGAAAGACAATTCTAATATTATATAATAATAATAATAGTTTTTAGATACTCCATGTTGTTATGAGTACCTTGATGTGAAGCTTTAATCCATTAGTTCTCGTGTTTTCTAATTTAATGGAATTAAGCTGAAAAAGTGGTATCGTAAAAGGTAGAGTTGTTTATGTGAATATTAAGTTACTTTCAAATATTTCTCCATGTTCATGTATGGTTCATAAACACATCCAACAAAGGGTGACATTGAAATTTATAAGGTTTAACATGAAGCTCTAACAAAATATTGGGTTCTTCCTGGTTAACATTGCAAGTTAAACATAAATCTAACTTCTACTATGGTCATTCTATGCATACACTCATTCTAAAATGTAGAGTAGCAGGCATGGATACTCCCTATTTATTTTGAACTTCATTAATTACTAATATGCTAATGAAATGGTACAAGGAATGATGCAGGTGAAAACAAAGGGTGAATTTGGTAAGTACCAATTAACTTTTAAGCTTGGAATCTCTTGGCCCCGACATACTATCCATAAACAAATAAATAAAATTGTGGCATGTAGGGTTTAATTATTCTTAGGAGTTCATTTTAAAGTTTCTATGTGGGTTTGTCTTCCTAGGCTCCTGCTTGAATTCTAGAGGGATGATATTCTTCCTTCGATTCCTCTCCTTCTAGGCAAATTTGTGGTCCTTACTACTCAAACACAAGTTAATAAGGTAATTTATTATGCTCGCATATATGTTGAGATTGATTTAAATAATACCAGATTTTGGGGAGATTCATGTTGGGTTCTCTTCTTGGGTTCAACAACTTGATTATGAGACACTTCCATTTAGATGTCATATTTTCCATGAATATGACCATCTACAAAGTAAATATCCCCAATTCCTTATATCTACAACTGCACCTAGTGCTCCTTCAAATTTTGTTCCTAAGAATGATAAGGGGAAGACTCCTATGGTGGTAGGGGATACAGATAAAGAAGGCTTCATTCATGTTAGACCTCAAAACAGGTGGAGAGGACAAAAGAGAACATTGAAGGATAGGAAATATGATGAGAACTTTTATTGGTTCGAGGCTTCAAATATTTTGTCCAAGAAGGGAGAATGCCAATTGAGATATCCTCTGGTGTTAAACCTTTGCTAATCAATCTATGAAGCTGGGGATAATATTAATAGGAATGTAGATTTGTCTAAGTCGCGGGAGGGGTAAATGGATACAAAATTGTCCTCTTAGATTCTTGATGTTCTTGCTCCAAGTTAGACTTAGGTCAGGCATAATTTGTGTTGTAAAAATTCCACTCTTGTCTCTTGGGAAAGAGAGTTTGGATCCGAGTAAAATAAGTGGTTCATCTCTGGCCTCGGGTCTACATCAAAAACCCTTTAAGAAGGGTTCTTTGGAGAAGACCTCAAAAGTGGGTCAGAAGCCAGATCATATGAAAGTGAAGTTAATTGGTGAGACGCTAGTAGAATTAGAGTAGTGAAGATTATTAAATCTCACTTCTCCCATCACCATAAATGATTTTCATATCTTGGAATGTGAGGGGTATGAATAACATCCATAAATAAAAGGCTATTTGTGAGTTTATTGACTCTTATTCTCCATATATGTTTTTTATTCAGCAAACTAAGTTGATAGTGGATAGGATTGCTCAACAAAGCTCCTAAAGCATGTTCTCATGGTATGTGCAAATGTGTTGGTTCCCAAGGAAATTCAAGGGGTATTGCTTATTTTTGGAATTGAAATAAGATCATTCCTCTGTGGTGGATCTCAATCCACCCTTCTATGTCTTTGATTTCTACTACTTAGATTCTTAGGAAACTTGCCTCATCACCAATGTCTATGCCCCTCCTCATCTCTTGGGTATGAAACAACATTGGAATCATATTAGATATGTGCACTCCTTGGAGCCCCTTCTTCCTTGCATAGTGGCTGATGAATTTAATGCAATTTCTAGTTTGGAGGAGAAAAGAGGGGGATTAGACTATTTGGACCAATCCATTGGTCTCCTCTAGGAAAATATTTCTCACTTGAATTTAATTGATGTAAAATCAAATAATGGTATCTTCACTTGGAATAATAGAAGTGGGGAGGAGGCTATTTCTAATAGGCTTGATAGGTTTCTTATTTCATGTTATTGGGTGGGGGATAGATGTAATATCAACTCTGAGATCTTGGATTGGAGGGGATCTTATCACTGATTAATTAAACTCTTAGTTGTCTCATTTAGAGTCTCTAAAAACCCCTCTTTCAAGTTCCAACTTATGTTGATGTTAGATCAATCTCTCTAGAACCTAGTGGTTGATTTTTGGCAGGTATATGTACTCCTTTGTTAAAAGATTGCAGTATGTGAAGTACAATCTCAAAAGGTAGAATTGATAACATTTTGGAAATCTCCATTTTAACGGGTTAGAAGCACAATCCCAATTGGATACTATTACTCAGTTGATTCAAGACCAAGGAATGACTATGGACTTGAGTAAAGAAGAGTCTAGAGCTGTTGAGGAGTTGGAAGAATGGGATTTGCGAGAGGAGATTTTTTGGAAACAAAAGTCTCGTATTGATTGATTTGAATAGGGGGAAAGGAACACTACCTTTTTCCATGATTATGTCTGGCTAGAAGGAATGGTAATCTAATATAGTCTCTTATGTCTATAGAAAGTATCAAATTGTCTTCTATTGGAGAGATTTCCAGGGAGAACTCTAGGTATTTTTCTGCTTTGTTCACTGATGACTCTCCACTAGCGACAGATGAAGAAAGAGCCATTTTGGACCACATTATGTCATTGGTTTCTAATGAGATGAATGAAGATATTATTTGGCCCATTTAAATGCAAGAATTGGAGGAATTAGTGTTTTGCATGAAAAAAGGTAAAGCCCCAGGCTCTGATGGATTTCTTATTGAATTTTATAAATAATTCTAGGAGATAATTAAATTTGACTATCCAGAGATGGTTCAAAATTTTCATAGAAATAAATAAATGTCAAAATCCCTGAGTTCCACTTTTTTGGCTCTTATCCCCAAGAAAGAAGATGCAAAGAGTTTGGACCAATTAAGACCAATTGCTTTTTGAAATGTAGCATACAAAATTATCACTAAATTGATTATTAAAAATCTCAAAGTGTGCCTCAAGACTCTAATTTCTGAGGAACACAAAGGTTTTGTTTAAGGTAAGAATATTCTTGATGGGATTGAAATTTCTACTAAGGCTATTCATTCCATGGTGAATTCAAAAGATAAGACAATGTTCATGCAACTAGACATGGGAAAAGCTTATGACATGGTCAAGATGGCCTTTTCTGCAGAAGATTCTTCTTGCTTTTGATTTTGGAGGTGAGTGGTTTGACTAGATCTTGATTTGTGTTACTTCTTCCATTTCTATTCTTATTAATGGCGAGCCATCTAAGTTGTTTAATGCCTCTCATGGTCTTTGGAAAGGGGATCCTCTTTCTCCCTATTTGTTCATTACTATGATTGAAGGGTTGGGCATATTTATTAGGTCTCATGTGAGGAAAGGTTTGATCCAGGGATAGAATAGAGTGGTTCAATACCCCTTATTCACATATCCAATTTGTAGATGATGTTGCTTTGATCAAGTTTGCGTATATTGGGATTCCTATTATTGTTGGAACACAAAGCAGGGAGTTCTGGTAGGGGATTTTGGAGATGTTTCATAGGAAAGTCAATCATTGGACTTATAGATGGATTTCTTATGTAGGGTGAGTGACTCTTCTTAAGTATGTGATTCATGCATTGCCTATCTTTAGGTGCTTTGCACAGATTGCTCCAGCTATTTCTGTTAAAGAATTTTGATGCTCTCTTTCACTAGTTTTTTTTGTTTAGATAAATTTATGTCCTTGAGGTGGAGCATGGTTAAGTGGATTCAATATGCAGGCCAAAGGAAGAGGGTGGTATTGGTCTCTGACTGACTAGTATGATTGGTCAAGTGTTAACTAAAAGTCTATATTGGTAATAGTGTACTTGTCAAGACTAGGATTGGGATATAATTCTTACTCACAAGTATCTTCATGGGATAGCTTGTTCATATGTGCCTAGGTATGATCTAAGTGGAAAGATTTTTATGATTTGGAACACACTCAAGTGAGGATAAAAGATTATTAAGGAAGGTCTATTTTGGATTTGTCAAAAGGACTTTGATGCTCTCTTTCTACTGGATTCATGGGATGGTCATCCCCCTATTATGGATGAATTTCCTCATCTTTTGCCTCTTTGTAATATCTTGTCAGAAGCTAGCTAGAAAAAGGCTGAGGATTTTAAGAATGGTAAGATTATAGATCAATTGGAGGTAACTTTCTAGAAGGATCCTTATAAGTGTCCAGGTGAGGGTAATGTGGATGGGTGTTAGGAAATTTCCAAGACTGTAGCAAGTAGGTTTTGAAACTCTCTTAAAGGGAGGGATAATCTAGCTTTGGGGCTTGATCCTAAAGGTAAATTCTATGTTGTCTTGAGTTGGATAGGAAGCTTCGTGGGATTGGGATACCTTGATGGAAGCAGGTTTGGAATAAAATTTCTTAGGAAAAAAATATTTTTCTCTTATGGTTATTGGCTCAAGATAAATGCCTCACCTAGAAGAATCTGTGTAAGAGGGGCTTTCATAGCCCTTTCATTGGTGTCCTTTTCTATAATAATAAAGAGTTTACTTCACATATTTTATTTCAGTGTCAGTATTCTATAGGGATTTGGCATTGGTGGTGGGAGACATGGTGGCACATGTATATTCATGCTTTAAATTTAGTGAAATTTTAGGAAAGTATGGGAAGACCTCCAGCTAATACCTATTTTCTAGGTTGTTTGGGTGATTTGTCCTACTCTCATCCTCTAGAATCTTTGTCTAGAAAGTAATCACGAGATATTTTAGGATAAAAAATTGGGTAAGACTTAGGTATGGAGGAAAATTGTTAGTAGACTTCAGTAAACTATTTCTTCTAAGTATGATCTTTCTAAGGTGATTGATGCTAGTGATCATGAGGTTATTTGAAATTTGAATTTGAGGGAAATTATTGGGGCCTTCAAGGCTATAAAAATACCTCAATATTCCAAAAAGAAGATTAATAGGGAAGGGTGACGACTTCCTCCTCCTAAAGGATTTTTAAAAGTTAACATTGATGGGTCTTCCTGCGGGAACCTTGGGTATGTCAAGATTAGGGACATTGGAAGGTGTAGTGATAGTGATGTGGTGCTCTTTTTATCTATTTACAAAGGGGAGAACTCTAATAATCTGATGGAGGATTTGGATATTTTACATGTTGTTGAGAGAGGATGATCCGTTGGTTTTGGGAGAATTATTTCTAAGTTTGATTCTTAGATTATTGTAGATGTGTTGAATGAGCATAAGACTAGATGGATTCAACTGACAACTTGCTCTAGTGGCTAATAAAATTTTGAATCTTTGTAGTGTCTTGGATTATGTTTCTTTTTGTCATATTCCTAGGGAATGGAACAAAGTGGTGGATTGTTTGGTTAAATGGGCTTTTGAGCATCTTGATGGGTGAGATGTCGTGGACTAGGGGTTACGACCTCCAAATTATTCAAAGACTTTGGAAAAGTTAGTTATGGAGTATAAAAACATGTAATGCTCTGCTCTGTGGTATACTTCTTGATTTATTTTGAATTATGTTTTACCCCTTTTTTCAATAATTAAAAATATATATAAATTTTGAATGGAATTTTTTTTTTCAAATGTTAAATCATCATTCAAAATTATTGCTTTTAAGGAAGTTAGTTTTAAAAATGGTCATATATTAAATTTAAAAATATTAAAAATTAAATTATAAAATCATAATAGTAATCATTATAAAAAAATTAAATAAAAATAAATTAGTAAATTTCTTTTTCAAATATGAAAATTAATTATTATTTTTATCAAATTAACTTTTAAACTATAAAATTTTAACGATGAGATTAAATAATAAAATTCTAGTGAGTTAGTGATAAAAAAGGTAAAAAATTAAAATCATTTTATACAAACTATCATAATATAATATAAACTTTAAAACATAATTGTTATCAATATCTATTTACTGTTGATTGATTTTAGGTGATATAACACTTGTCACATGACTACGAATTTGAATTATAATACATGTGAACAAGATGGAAGGCTAAGATTGGGTAGATAAGGATAGAAGCAAAAAGGTGAATTATGGATTTTTTTTATTGAATAAAGAGAATGAATATTTATTACATAATAAAAGGCAATCAAATTATTGCCAAAGTACACCATTGATCATAAGGCATGCTAATTACATTGATATGCGAGCCATGACAATTACAAACACTATCAAACCTAATCCTAAACATTGTTGAAGCATTATAAAAATAAGACAACAAACATTAATAGAAAAACAACTCAATAAGAGCTTACAAAAAACTATCATACCCTGAATTTTAACATTTTTTGAAGTTGTTTCAAACACAATTATCATACTTGTGAAGTTGCATTAGCTAGAAATTTGATGCTATCCAAGTAAATGTTGATCTTCAATTATTCTTTGGGTCCTTTCGGCAATTGAGAGAACAAAAAATATAGTTTGAAATATGATCTTAGGGTAAAACCTTAGCATTTCACCTCCTTGATGAATATCATGGTTATAAAAACACCATACATATAGTTTACCATATATTAGATAAAATATATTCCTCATAGAATCAACACTGAAGTTCTTCTGAAGATTCGACCCCAAATAGCCTCTTTCCAATGTAAGTCATAATCAAAGATGACAAGAACATATTTAAAGATAGCATTCTATTTTCTTTTGGTCCACACACAATCCCAAAAAAAGCTTAATAATTTCATTTTGATGAAAAAATGGGCATTTATCTAGTTGAATTCTCATGCATTTTAACCTATTGCCAACTAAAAGTTTAAAATGTAGAATTTTCCAAGCTAAAATCTAGGCATTAGTTTCAGCTTTAGATCTCCAAATTTGAGCATTTAATTTTCTCTAAGTGCTCTCCTAAAATTTACTTTTCCATTTTTTATTAAGCCCATTACTTAAAGGAAAGACATGCAATAGACTTAAATATATTTATTTTAGTGGAAAGAAGCTGAAATGATGCTTTGACAACCAACACCAATCCTTGAAAAATTTACATTTAAAGTGGTGCATTGTTTCATTTTCAGATCATTGGAGACCAAGGATTTCACAAATATGATAAACCCCTTGAACTTATTGTCTAAACCAAACTTGCTCTTAATGTTTAACCAAATATCCCACTCCAGGAAGGAAAAATCCCACAAGTCTCCAAATTATTGGGCTACTCTCTTGAATAAAAGGTAGGCCTGTATTGGGAAGGAAACAACAAGAGGTTGTCCATGGTATTGAATCAACCTATTACACCAAATAAAAGAAGAACCATAACTAAAACCATTTTGTAGTGAGAAATATTTCCAATTCAAAACTTGCATACTTGTTGCCATGCCTTCCAAATAGACTATAATGAGGTAAAATCTCTAATTTTGAAAAATGGAGCCATAAAAAGTTTGTCTTCCCATGTTACATTTTGCCATTTTATTTTGATCGAGGCTTGACTAATATAGAAATGCACTAATCTTTTCCATTGTTCATCTAAACATAAATTTCCTATATTATCCATTTTGATGCTAGACAAACTCCTTGGGTTTGGGGATCTAGTATGCCTTAACCACCTTTAACTTTGAGTTGAATATAGTGTAGCCAAAAGATGTATTTGAACCTAGCCTTTCCACTTCAATTAGACCATAAATAGTGGGGAACTAGATTGATAAGGTCATAATATACTTTTTTAGAAGGCATCCAACAAGACAAATAATAAACATGTGAAGCCAAGAATATGTGAATCACAACTTGGATTTTGTCAGCTAAAGATAGAAACTTATCTCCCAAAGTAAGAAGTTTAGATTTCATTTTATTAAGGAACCACCTCCATATCTTAGAAGAGATGCTCCTAGCCCAAAGGGGATTCCCAATTAATTAGAGATCTATCCATGTTTAATCTGTTTCCATCCAGTAGGAATCCAAGAGAGAACATTATCGATATGTGTCATGAGAAATCAATTTTATGATGGGCTAACTTAGACCCAGAAACAAAGCACTAAATGTCAAGGAATTCCATAATGTTTGAAATATCTTCCTCATAATTTTGAAGAATAAGCATGATATCATCCGCAAAATGAAAGTTTATGATTGTTATATTAACAAGGATAAATATGCCCTTCATTAAATTCATTTGATTGTACATTTTCAACAGTTAACCAAGAACATCAATGGTTAGAACATAAAGAAAAGGAGACATTGAACAACCTTGTCTTATAGAGCATTGTAAGTGGAAGGGACCAAACATATCTTTATTAAATATCAGAAAGACAACATCATCTTTAAACAAAATTTCAACATGTTTACATAACTTGGGACCAAACCCAAACCATTGTAACATTTTGAGGATGAAGCTGGACAAAACATTCTATCATAAGCTTTATCAAAATCTAACTTAACTTTGATAGCATTTTGGTTTTATTGTTGGGCCCATTCAATAGTTTCCCAAGAAAGGATAAGGTTATTTAGAATATATCTCCCTCTAACAAAACCTATTTGCTCAAGTCTAACAATACATTTTGCCACAGGTTTAACATGTGTAGCAATCTCTTTAGCAATAATTTTATTATAAGTGTTAAGTAATTTAGTAGGACTCCAACCTATTATCACATATTCACTTTCCTTTTATGAATTAATTTGATAATTCCTCTATTAATATTGGGACCTAGAGAGCCACATTCCAAAGCCTCAAAATAAATCAGATAAAATTCATGTTTTATATGTTCCACATAGTTTGATAAAACTCCATTGAAAGTCAATCTAGACCAGGACTTATATTAGCTGCCATAGGGAAAACAAAATTCTCTAAGTCTTCAATTAAGATATTATGATCTAAAAAGTGGCTATTATCAGTATCCAATTTCATTGGAATATGATATTTGATAATTTCTTCCAAAACAGGTTGGACATCTTGCCAATGTGTGTCCTCGTTGAAGAGATTAGGATAAAAACTCTCAAACAAGATTGTTATCTCTTTTGATGTTTTATGGAGATTACCCTTTTCATCTTTAATTGTCCCAATATATTCCTTTTTATGTTTATTGTTAAGAAACTTGAAGAACCATTTGGAACCCTTATTACCCTCCTTATCCCAATTTAATCATGTTCAAGTTTTCCTTTGAGTGATTTTTTACATTTACGTTGTCATGTCATTCTTCTTCCAAAGACATGTAGAAATTCAACACATGGTGTAATAGCATAGTACCACCCCACCCTGTACGAGTCTCCTTTTGGTTTGGGGATAAAATTCCAAAGACCCACCAACGCAATAAAAAATGATGAATTTTTTGAATGTGAATTATTCAGTTTGTATGGAGGCCTTGACTCATTGTTAGTATTAATACTTCTAGCGATAGAACAAATGCTAGGGAAGTGATTCAACATAGTAGATGAGTAATCAAATTCAACATAAAGCCCATGTGGATCTTAAACAGTCTGCAAATTAAGGGGAATGTAGAATCTATCAAGTTTTCTCAATTTTATTTCCTTTGCAAATCTGCAATTAGACCAAGTGAATGAAATTTTATCATGGTTGAGAATATTTTTATGAATGGGATCTACAACGCCAATTCTATTGCAAAAATATAACCACTTATAAAATTCTTCATTACTTAAGTTAGTAGGACTTGGTCAGCTGTAAACATTTTGATTTTCAACTGCATTAAAATCCCCTCTTAGGACCTAATCAACATTGGGACGGTTTTTAGCCATCCAATCCCATAATGCAATTCTTGATTTTGTGCACTTAGGATAAAAAAGAGAGCATAACCTAATGGGTTGGACATTGATAAAAGTGAGGGCCCATAGACAATTGTGTCAAGGGTATTCACCTTTATCAATAATAAACTTACTCACCCAAGGATCCAACCGAATGATATTCCATCCTCTACCTTCAATATGTAATGCATGAAGAAAGGAGGCGTCTCTCCATATATGTGATAGAGAAGATAATAGTAGAATACCATTAAGTTTAATTTCTAGGATAAACACAATATCAGGTTTCTAGTTGGCTATTGTATCCTTAACTATATATTTTTGATGGGGAAGAGATAACCCCTTATACTCCAAGACATAATTTTGAAATTCATGGAAAAGAGGAGATAGATAGATCATCCTAACAAGGTAATACTTCATAACAATTGGCTACAATAAGGGCATGATTAATGATGCTCAAATCTTTATTAATAGTACATAAAGATCAAGATCTTTGTTTTATTGTATAAGTATGATTGGAGGTTCCCTTATCAACATTACTTGGAGAAGGGGACCTACATCTTTGTCTTACAAAAGGGTGTTGGAAATGAGATAAGTAACTGAGAGGGGAGGGGTGAATCAGTTACTCAAAAACAAATCCCTTGTCCCTTAGATGTCTTAAACAATATAACACTGTTACTCAGTTAATTAAGATATTCTTCTGTAACTCGGGTGTTAAAGCAATCTTTATGATATCCAATGCAATTATACTTTAGTGATTAAGTGTTGAAACATAAAGAATGAAACAAATAACATATACACAGGTGACACCAATATTTAACGTGGAAACCCAATATTGGAAAAACCACCAATGTAACTAGTTACTATTTTCACTCTTCTGAAGTGAGCCCTGTTAGGAGCCAACCCTGTTAAAGGTTACAAAACACACTGTTAGGTGTGAACCTATTAGAGGATTTAAATCACCCTATGAGGAGTGGCCTTGTTAGAGGTCTTCAACACTTCAACATAGAAATACTACCTTGTGAGAGGATTTACAAAAAAACTGTTAAATCTAATCTGTTAAGAGATTTGAGATCATTGCTAAAATTGATAGAAAGTAACAATGAATTGACCTGTATGTGTAAGCAAATATCTTTGCTGATTCAGATTTTTGTTCTGATTATAACTGGATCCTTGCTAATCATATATTCTATTGCGGCTCTAAGTGTTCTGTACTCAATCAGAATCCCATATGATTTTTCCTTCACTCTTCATATCACAAAATTCCACACTTCTGCTTATGCACCCTCTTGCACACATTCAATCCAAACTTGACCTTTCATATATATGATAAGCCCTATCAAGTCAGCTTGAATATACTTCTAAATAAGTAATAAATCACAATTTAGTCGGCCATATATAACCAATTAATTATAGAATGTAAACCACTATTAGTCGGCTAACACTGAATAATCGACTCGGTTAACACTGAGTTTCTTTGATGCCCGACCATGACTGAAATGCCCAAGTGACTCGGTCAACACTGAAAAACTCTTTCTATTCACCAACTGTGCTCAGTCTGAATGTAGAAATTTGTGTAGCATCACTACACAAGTGTAAATACATGTGTAACATCGATGACAATATATAATTGAATAATTGTCTTCAACAATCTCCCTCTTTGGCATTGATGAAAACACAACATGTCATAATACAAAGAATTGTAGAGCAACATAAAACTTTCTTTAATGTCTTTAGCTTCATTTTGATTCTCATCCAAAACTCCCTCTTTCATCAAACTTTATCTCTTGATAATATTTCTTCCTCTGACATCAAACTCTGTCTCTTTCTATTATGATCATTAATGAACTCTCCCTTCAGTAATTTCTTATTTATTATAGCAAACTCTCCCTCTTATGTATTATTCTTATGTATTATAGCAAACTCTCCCTCTTTGACAACAGATGCCAAAGACTTCATCTCCATAAATATAAAGTATCAATATTATTTATCTTTGAAGTTGTAATGTACCTTAGTGTACTAATTCATCTACAATGGGCTCTGATGTACCTACATCAACTGATAGATCTTCACTGTGGCTAGGGTTGATGCATCACTAAATTGTATTTTAGTGAGCTTTAGTTAGGAGAATCACCCCTAGCTTTCCTCTAAGATACAAAAATGCATCCTTAGGTAAAGGTTTGGTGAATATGTCTGCAACTTGATATTTAGTACTCACATATTCTAGCCTTACTTCTTTATTCTGTACTAATTCCCTCAAGAAATGATACTTTATTGCTATATGCTTGGTTCTAGTGTGCATCACTGGATTATTTAAAATGTTAATTGCACTGGTGTTGTCACAGTAGATAATAATTGGTTCTTTCACTTCTTCCTTTATTCCTGACAACAACTGCTTGAACCATATGATGTTTGAATAGTTCATTGCTGCAACAACATATTTTGCCTCTACTGTAGACTGAGAGATACAATTCTATTTCTTGCTAGTCCAAGATACTAACCTCTTTCCAAGAAAGAAAGCTCCTCCATTGGTGCTTTTCCTGTCATCAACACTTCCAGCCCAATCAACATCAGTGAATGTCTTCAAATCAAATTTCCCATCTTTCTTATACCATAAACCATAGTCTTTAGTACCCTTCAGATATCTCAAAATTCTTTTGATTGTCATTAGGTGTTTGTCTCTAGGATTAGCTGAAAATCTTGCAACAATACCAACTGCTAATGCAATATCATGTATGGTGTGAACAACATATCACAATTTTCCAATCATGGATCTGTAGTTGGTTTGATCTACCTCCTTCGAATCATCATCCTTGGATAATTTTTGTCCAGTACACATGGGTGTTCCAACAGTTTTGGAATCTTCCATTCCAAATTTCTTGAGTATCTCCTTGATATATTTTGTTTGAGTAATGTAGATACCATCCTTCATTTGATGAACTTGTAATCCAACAAAGAATTTTATCTCACCAAACATAGACATCTGAAATTCTTTACTCATAGTTACAGAGAATTCTTTTCATAAGTCATCATATCCAGTGAATAATATGTCATCAAAAAATATCTCTGCTAACAATATTTTGTTTTGTGGTCCTTCTTTGATGTACATGATACTGTTATCATTGGTTCTCTGAAATCTAATATTTACTAGGTAACCATGCAGTCTTTCATACCAGGCTCTGGGTGCTTTCTTCATTCCATACAATGCTTTGTGCAACTTGCAAACCATATTCCTTCTGCTAGGATCAACGAATCCTTCAGGTTGTTCAATGTAGATTTCTTCTTCTAGGATTCCATTCAGAAATGTAGATTTCACATCCATTTGATACACTCTGTATCCTTTATGTGCAACATATACCAGAAGAGTTTTGACTCCTTCAAGTCTTGCAACAGGAGCAAAAGTTTCTCCATAATCAATACCCTCTTCTTGAGCATATCTTTTACAAACTAGTCTAGCCTTGTTTCTAGAAACTACACCATTTTCATTCATCTTATTTCTAAAAACCCACTTGGTTCCAATCACATTCTTGTCCTTTGGCCTAGGCACAAGAGTCAAAGTTTTGTTCTTCTTAATCTGCTCAATTTATTCATTCATTGCCTCTATTTAGCTTTCATCATTCAATGCATCTTTAACTGTTCTAGGTTCAAATTCACTTAGTAAACATGTACCTTTGATTTTGTTCCTTGTCATTACATCTTCTATCTGATCTCCAATTATTTTCTCAGGTGCATGATGCCTTCTAACATATCTAGAAAGTACTGGATCCTTCAGTCTTGATTCTGGACTTGATCCACTATGTCTATCATTTTCAAACATTCTTTCTTGTTCTTCTATCTGATGCTCGAGTTCCATTGTCTATGACTCAGGTTCCTATATCTGTGACTTGATCTCTTCTACCAATAGCTCAGGTTGCACAGTTTGCAACTCAGGTTGTACAGTTTGTGTTAGTATATTCAGTGGTTGACATTTGTACTGTCTAATCACCATTGCTTGAGTCATAGGCACAATATCAGGTTCATGATACACAAATTTTATGTAGTCTTCAGGCTCTTTACTGCTCTGCTCTTCATATCTTTCTGCAAACTCATCAATCTTGACATGTACACTTTCTATGACTTTATGAGCAGTAAGATTCAAACATTTGTATGCTTTGCTTTTACATGAGTAACCTAGGAATATTACTTCATCACTTTTTGCATCTAGTTTTCCATTTCTTGCTTCCTTCAGGATGTAACACTTACTTCCAAATACTTTGAAATAATGAACATTAGGTTTATAGCCATACCATAATTCAAAAGGTTTCTGGTTACTACCTTTCTTCAGTTGAACTTGGTTCAAGGTGAACAATATAGTTCTAATGGCCTCCTTCTAGTATTTGGCAGCAACATTCTTTTCAATCATTAGGGTTTTGGCACAATCCATAATGGATATGTTTCTTCTTTCTGCTATTCCATTTTTATGTGGTGTACTAGGGGAAGATACATGTCTTTTGATTTCTCTTTCATTATAGAATTCATTGAACTCATTAGAAATGAATTCTCCTCCTCTGTCAGATCTTAGACATTTTAGTTTCTTTCATGTTTCCTTTTTAACTCTTGCAAGATACCATTTGAATTTATGAAAAGCTTCTGATTTTTCCCTGAGAAACATGACAGTCATCATTCTGGAATGATCATCAACAAACAGAATAAAATATTTCTCTCTAGTATAGCTTGTTGTTCCAATTGGTCCAAAAAGGTCAGTTTGTACCAATTCCAAGATTTCATCAATATTGTAATTCTTGCTTTTGAAACTTGCCTTGCTCATCTTTCCAATTTGACATTGTTTCCATATTTCTAACTTGGGTTTCTTCAAAATAGGAATACCTCTAACTCTCCTATTCTTGCTTATGTTTACTAGATTATCAAAATTTACATGACACAACCTTTTATGCCATAGCTAGCTTTCTTCTACTTGTGCAATGAAGCATGAACCTTCAGTGAGATCAAGATAGAATAGATTACCTTTTGTTTGCCTGCCAGTTCCAACTAGGTTCCCTTTACCATCCAGGATCTTGGCTTTACCATTCATGAATTCTACCTTAAAGCCAATATTGTTCAGCTGTGCTACACTGAGTAGGTTTCTCCTTAGTCCTTCAACCCAATAAGCATTATCACATTTGATTCCTTCTATCAGAGAAATGCAACCTTTTCCTTTCACATAGCAGGGTTCATCATTCCCAAAACTGACACTCCCACCATCATAGCATTCAAGATGTTCAAATTTTTTCTTATCACTAGTCATGTGATGAGAACAACCACTACCAATTATCCATGTGTCATTTTTACTGATATGTGAGAAAAGTGTCATCTTTTCATCTTCCTCATCTGAATAATCCTTTATAGCAATATAAACCATTTCATCTTCTTCTTCATAACTGTCATAATCCTTAGCAATATAACAAGACTTCTTACCTTTGTCCTTGTAGCTCTTGTAGTTCTTGAAATCTTTCTTGCCTTTGTACTTGTTGAACTTTTTCTCATCTTTGTCTTCTTTGTTCGGACACTTGGAATAAATGTGACCAACCTCATTGCATGAGAAACAAATAAATGGTATTTTACCTTTGGCAACTCTCCTTGCAAGTAGTTCTTCAATGATATATAGATCTTCATCATCAGATGCATCATCACTATCACTTTTAATCTGCTTCCCTTTTGAGTATCTGTTAGGTTGTTACCAAGGTTTAATTTATCTTTGAATGCAGACTCAAGATTGCTGGGGCTAGGAGAATAATTGTCAAAGTTGTCTAGCTCAAAGGTTGTAAGCCTTCCAACTAATGTATCTAGAGTTGTATCCTTATTGCACCTCATCTCTTGAATAGTTGAAACTATAATAGCATAGATAGGAAGTAAAGTTCTTAATACCTTTCTGACCACTATTGTATCTTCAATTATTCCTCTTGTAGCTCTGATGGCACTCACAATCTTCTTGATTCTTTTACTATATCTTGTAATGTCTTCTCCTTCTTTCATTTTCATCTGGTCAAATTTTCCTCTAAGAATTTATGCTTTGGCTCACTTTACATTTGCATCTCCTCCATGAATGTCCTGTAATTTCCTCCACATATCATAGGCTATAGGGCAATCCTTGATTTCATCAAATTCTGAGTAGCTGAGTGAAGAAGCTAAATCAATCATCATTATGTTATGAAGCTTCCGTTCCATCATCTATTCCAAAGTCATAGTCCCTATTGGTTCCACATATTTGTTGTCCAAAAATTGCAAACTAGCATCTCCAATAGTAGATAGATATAGTTTCATCAGCTCTTTCCATGCAAGGAAGTTGTCTTTGTTTAGCTTTGGGATCTCCCTTCTGTAAGACATCTCTAATATTTAGCTTAGGCCTTGAAACCTTCTCTGAAAGCACTTGATGCTCTGATATCAATTGTTGGAAATGAGATAAGTAACTGAGAGGGGAGGGGTGAATCAGTTACTCAAAAAAAAATCCCTTGTCCCTTAGATGTCTTAAACAATATAACACTGTTACTCAGTTAATTAAGATATTCTTCTATAACTCGGGTGTTAAAAAAATATTTATGATATCCAATTCAATTATACTTTAGTGATTAAGTGCTAAAACATAAAGCATGAAATAAATAACATATACATAGGTGACACCAAGATTTAACATGGAAACCCAATATGGGAAAAATCACCAATGTAACTAGTTGTTGTTTTTCACTCTTCTAAAGTGAGCCCTGTTAGGAGCCAACCCTGTTAAAGGTTACAAAACACACTGTTAGGTGTGACCCTGTTAGAGGATTTAAATCACCCTATGAAGAGTGGCCTTGTTAGAGGTCTTCAACACTTCAACATAGAAATGCTACCTTGTGAGAGGATTTACAAAAATACTGTTAAGTCTACTCTGTTAAGAGATTTGAGATCACTGCTACAATTGATAGAAAGCAACAATGAATTGAATTGTATGTGTAAGAAAATGTCTTTGTTGATTCAAATCTTTGTTCTGATTATAACTAGATCCTTGCTGATCAGATATTCTATTACAGCTCTGAGTGTTCTGTACTTAATCAGAATCCCATTTGATTTTGCCTTCACTCTTCATATCACATAATTCCACACTTTTGCTTATGCACCCTCTTGCACACATTCAATCCAAACTTGACCTTTCATATATATGATAAGCCCTATCAAGTCGGCTTGAATATACTTCTAAATAAGTAATAAATCCCAATTCAGTCGGCCTTATATAACCAATTAATTATAGAATGTAAACTACTATTAGTCGGCTGACACTGAATAATCGACTCGGTTAACACTGAGTTTCTTTGATGCTTGACCATGACTGAAATGCCCAAGTGACTCGGTCAATAATGAAAAACTCTTTCTATTCACCAATTATACTCGGTCTGAATGTAGACATTTGTGTAACATCACTACATAAGTGTAAATACATGTGTAACATCAATGGCAATACACAATTGAATAATTGTCTTCAACAAAGGGCTGACAAGAGTAATATTATGATAAATAGATTCATAATTAAATTATGTAGAGGACTGTAGTAACCTTTAATAAGAGTTGACATTACACTTGACTGATGGATCAGATGATTCCTTCCTTTTTTCTATCTACTTTGCACCCTTCCTCCATAATACCATATGTGTATGGTGTGGCAATGAGATTAGAAGTATCTTTGTTATGTATGTTAGCCATGGGTTTTTTCAAAGTTAAGTCTTTAGAAATAGATGAAACTAGAGGCTGACTATTTGTTTGTTGTTGATTGGGTTGAATAGAAACATGGAGCAAATTCATTTTTCTCCTTCTGATTGACAATCTCTTATAAGGTGTACTATAATAGAAACAAGCATTAGGATTGTTAAGGTAAATAAGAGGTTGATTAAACTCAAATTCAAGACTAATGAGCTTGAAATTTTTAGGTCATTGATTAGTTAGGTCCATCTCAATGCAGAATCTTGAATGCACTCTTAACTTGGAGAACTTATCGAAACTACTCTTACACCAGATGAAGACATAATTTTCTATTAGTATGCATAGTTTTGAACCGTCAGTAACACCAACACCAAAAGATAGGTTTAGTGCAACTCGATAGACAAGTTCACAAGGGAACCCGCCGACATAGTTTACTAGTGCAACCCAAAAATGTTATAAGAGGAACCCGATAGAGTAACCCGACAAGTAGATTACAGTGTAACTTGACAGAATAGATAACAGAGGAACCCAATAGACTACATAGCAACCTAAGCACCAGTCTACCGAGAGACAATTATAAATCCCAAGAAATGTGGATCTAACTTCCATGTTAGATAAAACACTTGTGTTTTATATTTAGCTTTTTGATTAGCTTTAAATCCATTTATTGAGGGTCAAAAAATGTAATTGTAATTGTTTTAATTAGTCTAACTGATTAGAAATATGCAAACTAGGAGATCAAGGTCAAGTTGTAAACCTTTGATCATAGAGTTAACATTGTTATGCGTGAAACTCATTTAGGTAAAAATAATTGTATAAATAGATGTGTAATCAATCAAAACATGTGGATGTGATGATGATTGTAGCCAAAGATACTTCTATGGATTAGAGACAGAGTTTTATGCAGAAGAATAGCCAAACATGAAATCAGTTATCAAGAACAAGATCCAAGGCTATCGAGAAGAAAATAGGTGTTGATGAATCACTATAGGTGATAATTGTACATGTGAACTTTATAGGATCTGTAATCATAAATTCTAGATTGCATATACTCAGGTCAATGAATATTTTTGATTACATTCTAACAAGTGTAGCAAATAGAAGAAATCTTTGAGAAAGGTGGATTTAACAATCCTTTGTAAATCTCTTAACCGAGTGCACACTAAATAGTGTTGCTAAAGCTCTTAACAGAGTAGACCTTAACCAATAGTCTCCACAAATTACTCCCAATAAGGTAGATCACCAAAAGTGATCAAAATTGTAAGCCTTAACTGGCCCATTCCATTCTGTACATAGTGAAGTTTTGTGGGTTTCATCCCCACCGCAGTTTTTACCTTCTAACAGGGGTTTTCTGCGTTACCAAATCTTGTGTCACATGTCAATACATTTCATGAATGTTTCTATGAATGTTTACATGTAATTAAGTTTATGAATTGATATTACATGCATAAATATAGAATAACATAGATGGTCGGTAATACAAGCATTTGATTACTAATAGGATTAAGGTTAAGTGATAAAAGTTTTAAGTGTATCGAATCACCCCTCCCCTCTTAGTACACACCATTCCATTATTTCCAACAATTGGTACGAGAGCTAGATCTCTCATTTGGAAAAGTTTAAAAGACTTAAGAGAAAACATCATACAATGGAAAGGTATAAGCTAGACAAAGGTATTGAGAATTAGAAGTTAGAAATATAGATGTTGTATGAGAAATACAAAGTAGCATGAATAAAGATTCATTATGGTATTACTTGTTATGATTCTATAAATACAATCTCGTCGGTCAATACATACCAAAAATCATCGGTGTACATACAAAGTTAAGTTGTCTATACATACCAAGAATCATTGGTATACATGTGAAAACCAAGTTAATCGATGTAACCTGAGACTCATCGTTAATCATATAAGATGCATTGGAGTCTTTGCCACTTACTGAGCACTGTCGATAAACCTATGAAAGGTCAAGTGAGTTTTCACTTACCCCGAGCCAAAAGTTTGTGTGATACTTGAGCAACTCTGTCTTCCACACCTGACAAGTGGGTAGAGCATTAATTACTCCACTTAGGGTATCATCTATAAATAGGGAGACATAAGAACTCATTATTCACAAAGTGATTGAGAAGTGGAGCAGAGCAGAGAAGAGTGAAACATAGTGACCAGATTGCTGAGCATTCGAAGAAGATTCATGGCATTCAAATTCCAAACAACAACAACTACATAAGGTTAAAGTAAGTACCTAGAATCACTGAGCTCACTGTTTGTTTTATGAAAAGAGCCCTAATTTTGTGAAATCATGGAAACCACTTCACATACAACCAAGATCAAGAATTCCAAACAAAAGAAGGTTAATCTGATCAAGAACTCCACCTGTGAAGAACCCACGTATAAAATCTATCCAGAGGTTGCCTTGCCACCAAACGATGCTAGTACATTCTCCAAAATTCCACCTAGGGTTTTACTGATCGAGGATGTATGAACTTACATACATTGCAAGATCGCTGAGATAAGAGATCTTGAGGTTGATCAAGCTTACAAGAATCTCTGTATAGGCGAAATCATCAAGGAAGAACACAAACGCATCGAGGTCAAAGGGCTAACAAATTCCCTAATGTTCCCAAGGGATTTTAAAACTGAGTGGATTCGGGTAGTGATAAGTAGAGTGCATGACCAAAAGATGTGGCTAGATGAGACAAAAAATATCACCAGAGATGTGATTCATGTTGTTACCAGTTATCCTATAACTGACAAGGCCAAGGCACTCAAACACCCTTCTAGTCCTGAGATAGAGAAGATAACAGGTGGAGTATGGGATAACAAAGGATTGAAGGTTAACACCATCACTGACCTAGAACAAAATTTTGGTGCATGTGTACTAGGATACAAGATATACCAATCCAACAGGTTAAACAACATAGCATGTGGAGTAGTTGGCACTGCTTACAAGGTTGTAAAGAAGGGTCTACATTTAGATCTATCTGAGCTTCTACTGAAGCAGTTAGATGAGAACATGGGGAAAATCAGGTCTACAAAGTCCAATTCATGTAAGTTTGGATCACTTCTAATGTGTACATTTTTCTATTTCCAGAACTTCTTTCCATCTATAGGAAATGTCAACTAGGATACTTCACGACTAGTGACCATTCAAATCAGTGAATTTATCAAGTCACTAGGTGACAACTTTGCATCAATCATAGATGAATACTTCACTAGATTTAAGGAAAGAATGAAGAAAAGGATGAGGATACTAGAACAACTAGTAGAAAAGTATAAAACTGATTTTTTTTTATGGTGGACACCGATAATACCTTCATCAAACTAGTTGTACCAAGGACAACATGGTTAGCACCACTCAAGAGTATAAGGTCAACATAGATCAAGCCACCAATGCTATTGAAGCATTGATAAATGAACCAATGGAAAAGTCAAAACCTAGGTTTGGAACCTATGAGGAAGCCAAGGAAAGAATAAAAATAGGCCTAGTTGTGAAGAAAATTGATAGAAAGAAAGAGAAAATGGTAAAGAAACTAAAGAAAAAGTTGTCGATAGATGATGAAGAGTCAGAACAAAAGGATGACACCGAGGGACAGTCACTTGTTGGTGAAGAAGAACATTTGAATGAACCCAAATCTATAGAGTCTGATGCACCACCACCACCATCTACAAAGAAACCAAGGACTACAATTGCATCAGGGACTAGAAGTTAGAAATCTAAAGGTGCAAGTTCATCATCGGTCAAGAAAGGACAAGTGAGGAGTTACAAAAGAAAGCCTCAAACTGGGAGACATACACTGATGAAAAGAAGAAATTTCATCAGAACTAAGGAAGACATAGAGGACACCGAAAAAGATGAACAAACTATTAAGAATAAGTTCCCTACCACAATTGATGAGGTATGTGCATCAATTATCAAGTTAGGTTCAATAACATACCCAAAGATTAGGAAATGGCTAACATTGGATCTTGAGGATCAGAACAAGATAGAGGAAGCCATCATCTCAATGATGAGTGTATTCAAATATGTACCAATACAGTTTGAAGACAAAATGCCTAAAGAACTTCTAGAAATACTTTCAGCAAGGTGGACATATGCATTAAAGGAAGGAAAATAGATAAGGGAAAGATCCCTAGTTCAATTATGCCACCCGAATAAAAAATGGAGGAAATTGAAGAAATGATGAAATTACATTCCAAAAGGTTCTCACCAAAATTAAGAGTTTACTAAGTGCTACAAGGAAAATTAATAGAGCTTGACAAAGAAAGTGATGATATCTGGAATAATATCATCAATCCACCCAAGGAGGATTCAAGCCTTGAGTGTGTATTAGAACTCACCAACAAGCCACACAATGAAGAAGGTCAGGCTAAAATGAGCCCAAAACACATTATCATGAATGATGGTGAGGATGTTAATGAAGAAGCATTGAACACAGAAGATAACAAGGATATGGATACTGCAGATGAAACATTCACTGATAAAACTATCATTGATATCACAGAAGATGATACTGTAGATAAGGTAAAGGCAAATGAAGATGTTACTATTACCTCCGAGAAGCCCAAGGAGCAAGATACAACTATAGATGTTGCACAAGTGAATATATCGGGCCAAATGCCATTATTGATACAGGCTATCAATATCATCTCACAAAAGGAGAAATCACCCAAGCCTGATGCAAGCATACCCAAAGACAAGGGTAATGATGAACAAAAAGATAAAACTAATGAAAAAAATGTAATAGATGGAGAACCAAAAGAAACAGATGGAGATCACAAAGATAAAGGTGAAGAAGAGAAGAACGATGATGCTACTCCTAAGGATACCGAAGGAAATGCTACAGATAAACCAAAGGTTGATGTGGAGACATCCACTCCCAACTGACAGGAAAATACCGAGCAGTAGGAAAAAGACACAACACCACTAAAGCCTTCATCGAGTACATCTGACCAAGAAAAGGATCTTTCTATGGTGCTGCATACAGGTACTTCCCATAAAATATCCAAGAAGAAGAAGAAGAAGAAGAAGAATAAACTACAAGTTACACTTGATGAAATAATAGAGTTATTGAAATGTGATCCAACTACATTGGATTATGAATCTCTAATTGAGTATGGAGAAATATGTCAGCGAAAATATATGCAAGAAAATCTTAGGAAGGAGCACAAGGAATCACAAGTGCTACAAATGATAAGGGATATATTAACATAGTTTGTTCCTGACATAGATGTTGATCAAGATGCACCAATCCTTGATCAACTTACCATTCTTACCGAAGCCATCACATCACATAATGTAGATGCAGAGAAGGCCATCAAAGAATGCGCAAAACAAAAGTATCAATACAAATTAACTGAGAAAATTAGCCAAGAAGTGGCTGAGAATAAGGTAAAGCTATTTGAAATAGTAAATGAACTAGAACCAATCATTTCAGAAGCAATAACCTTAATTTAGAAGTTAAGCACATTAGAGCACTTCACTAAAGAAAATAGTCAAAAGAGTGCAAAAATAGATGCAGAACTTACTGTTAGTGCTCAAGGTCTCTCAATAATTGACAATGCAATAAATTTGCATTATGAAAAGGTAATGGAAGCAAAGAAGTTGAGACTTCAGATTCAAGAGGCAGAATCAAAGTTTAGGGATGAGGTAATCGAGCTACAGGCTCTACTGCTACTGAATCTTACAATACTGCAGCAACATATGACTACAACCAGGCAATTGATAGCCACCTCAGAGATGTCTGTCACCGATAGCATCTATGATATGCACACAAGAATTACATTGGAGCATATGGCCCTACAACACCTTCAGGAGAAATGGGAGAAAATGATGGAAGACATGAAGAACTCCCATTCCCACATTTTTTACAAGTTATAAGTAATTACACCTTTGCCATTACTATAAAAAAGGGGAAAAATGATATGATACAGTACAAGGGGAAAATGGGGAAAATGATATGATAAAAGGGGAAGATAAGGTGAAAAGGGAGAATAGTATAAAGGCAAGTGTACATACATACCACACCCCTATTCGGATGATCGGGAGGCGGATCTTCTTGCAGCCATTCTATCCATGGTAACAAAATTAGATAACATTAAGTTTATGGCGCCATTCACAATTCAGGATCTAAGGAAAATTGTCTTCTCTCTTCCCCCAGATAAAGCTCCAGGTCTGGATGGCTTCACGGCTCTCTTCTTTTAAGCTTGTTGGGACATTATAGGGTGGGATCTATTGGGAGTTATTGAAGAATCAAGATCTAGTAGGACCATGCTAAAACACTTCAATACTACTAATATAGGCATTATTCCCAAAGTGAAAGCACCTAAGACCTTTGCAGAGTTTAGACCCATCTCCTTGTGTAATACGGTCTATAAAATCATTACAAAAGCCATATATCTCAGAATGCAGCATCTAATTCCAAGCTTAGTATCTCAACCTCAAGGTGATTTTGTCCCTGGCCGGGAAACAATGGAAGGAGCATTAGTTGCACATGAAACACTCCACTCCATTAGCACAGACAAAACTCCAAATTTTGTCATTAAGTTGGATATGATGAAAGCTTATGACAGAGTCTGTTGGAATTTCTTATTTAAAGTCTTGCACAAATTTGGATTCTCAAAACAATGGTGTAAATGGGTACGAGCCTGTGTATTAGGGGCCTGGTTTTTAGTTTTGATTAATGGAGTCCCTGCGGGTTTTTTCTCGTCTACACAAGGGGTTAGACAAGGAGATCCTCTATCCCTAGTTATTTTTATACTTATGGATGAATCTTTTAGTAGACACATTCAACACAAACAAACCATAGGATTATGGAAGGGTGCATGTGTTAGTGAGACAAGTATTTTCATAACCCACACCTTATTTGCAGATGACACCCTCCTATTTGGAGCTTCTCAGTTTCAGAAGCAAAGCAAATTAAACAATCTCTGGATACATACACATCAATTTCAAATCAGAAAGTGAACTCGCAGAAATCTAAGATTTATTTGCTCAACACAAACCAGATAGTTGCCAACAAGATTTTCAATATTCTAGGCTTCACAGTGGACTTTCTACCATCAATTTATTTGGGAATTCCTTTCTTTGTAGGAGCCAATTGGACAAGCTATTGGACACCAATCATTGAAAGAATCAAATCAAGAGTTGCTGCTTGGAAAGCTAGGTGGTTATCCCTCTCAGGAAGAATACTTCTTATAAAGACAGTGCTTTCAGCAATTCCAAATTACTATCTTTCAGTACTCAAAGCTCCCTCTTCAGTCATTAAAACCATACAAAAAATCTTGAGAGATTTCCTATGGACAAAAAATATGAATGGAGAAAAGAAAATTCCTCTGGTATCACTGGATGGTATGACACAAAAAAAACATTTTGGCTGAGCAGGGATCCATGATCTTCAAAATAGGAACAAAGCATTTGGTGGCAAGCTAGTTTGGCAAATGTATACTAATCCCAATAATATTTGGTGTCAAATCATGCAACAAAAATATTTAGACAATAACAACCCTTATATAATCTTGACCATCCTTGACCCTCTGAAAGGTTCAGCAATATGGGACTTCATGGTAGCCTCAAGGGAGATTGTGACTAACTATATTTCTTGGGAAGTTAACAGTGGATTTCAAGTGAAATTTTGGCATGACTCATGGAACAGGGCCCCGCCACTAAGCAAGTTGGTTGGAGTGGAACATATGATAAATGTAACAGAAAATCTGTGGGGGTCACTGCTGATAAAATGTCTCTGCAATCTCAGTACATTCAAGAAAGGTGATTTGGAAAGATCCATCAGAACTGAATCTTTCCCTCCAGGAATTCCAGCTACTAGAAAAGATATTCATGGAAAAGATAGTTTATTTATCAAATTCAGATGATAAGATACTTTGGATCCCTGGCAACGAAGGTAGCTACAACATTAAATATGGGTATAACATTATCCAACAATAGGAAATCAAATCTCTTTCCTGCCGAGCATTCACATTTTGTTGGAGTCAATTAACATTACCTAAAGTAGGATGCTTCTCATGGCTAGCACTGAAAAAGAGGATTTTAACCAGTGACAGGCTTCACAAACTTCAGATTGCACAACCTTTTAATTTCTTACTGTGTGGCCAAGTATCAGAAAGTTTAGACCATTTATTCTTATCATGCACATTTGCACAACTCTGCTGGACTTATGTGCTGAGAAAACTTCATTATTTGATGCCATTGCCAAGCACACTATGGGAATTGTTCCAATCTTGGCCAGAATTATATCCAGATTCCTTATTCTCTACATTATGGACATGTATCCCAGCATTGGTGGTGTGGGCAATTTGGTGGGAGCGTAATAAAAGAATCTTCCGCAAAGTCTCCTCTATAATTGAAGTAGTCCTATCTAGCTTGGAAAAATCAATATCTGAATTGGTGAATTCCAACCATTCAAAGCTTAAGTATAACCTACAAATGACAAGTTGGGATAGTGAAATTACAAGAGAATGGAAACATATTCATGTACCATTTGGTTGGTGTCAACAAAATCATAAATTTGATACACAAGATCGCAAACTGATTCTGTGGCTCCCTCCAAAGGAAGGGATTGTGAAACTAAACTTTGATGGATCCTCTCGAGGTAACCCAGGAGATTTAGGGGTAGGTGTATGTATTCTTGATCATCATGGAGTTATTAAAGCATTAAAATTTTGCCCTCTTCCTTATGGTACGAATAACATGGCAGAAGTACATGGTTTATTTATGGGTCTCACATTGGCTAAAGAAGGAGGATTTAATCGACTACATATAGAAGGGGACTCACTGATAATTATTAACAACTGCATAAAAAGGGAAACACACAACTGCCAATTAGGATATATCTTCTGCCAAATATGGTTCTTTTTGGACTCCTTTGATGAAATATACATATCCCATACCCTTCGTGAGGGGAATTCAGTGGCAGACTATCTTGCTAATTTAGCATGTGATGGCTAGGATATGATGTCACTTGCACCTACCAAAATCATTAAACAGGACTCCAAATTTCAAGATCTGGTGTATGCGGATATGACAGCCTTCTCATCAAAAAAGATTCTGAATTTGGCAATCTAAGTTATTAACTGTCAAGGTGGATTTTGGGTACACAATGGCAGTTCTTCATAGGAGTTGGGATCAACATCATTAAGTGGCAATATTAACAGTATCAGATGATATGACGTCAAAATATTCTACATTATTCTCTTAAACAACTCGTATACATGTGCAAACTGACTGGGGGCTGTGTATAAGTAATTTCCCAACACCTAAGGTACGAAGTGAGAGCAACTTACTTCATCCCTAAGATATGTGGCGATTTGATGGATAGGGTAATTTAAGGGCTTGAATGATTGGAGTACACCTAAGGCTCTATTTATCTCCTCATCCACAATTACACATCACTCATTCTGTTCAGCGCAATTTACAACAATGGAGTTGAGGTCTGTGCAGAATTTGAAATGTAGACAATGTGGCTGATACCACCATGAAGTGTGGCCTAGAAATTACAGACTGAAGATACAAGCTCCGGGGTTGGAAGAGGTCTTGCCTACGAACATTGAGGTGGGGTCTTTTGATGCCATGTTTATCTACTACTCATAGACAATTTGGGCAGCTATCCACATAGTAATTGGGGAAGAAATCTTGACTCCACATGTTCACCAATTCTTTTTTCCAGCATAACTCATAACTATCTTTCTGTCAAACGCTTTGGACCTCATTCAATCAGTGCCCCTGTTCATTTCATTGGCGGAGAAAGTCATCAACCCAATTTATTTACAGAACAATGAACTTATGAGGGCGATACAAAAATATGATTTATGGGATGGAATGGCATTCATGGGTGGTTTATTTTCCCACCATGAGCTGCTCACAAATCATGATTATCTGCTGGTCTATGTAAGCATTAAATGCTCACTGGAGGAATAGGATGCAAGGTATTCAGAAAACACTCTCCGTTCTATAAATTGGCGTTTAGGGTTTCACATGGTAAACTCTATCAAAAACAAGGTGAATGCACTTCTTAACCTTCTTGAATTCCCAAACTCTCCCCCATCTCAGTCAGAAAATACACTTCTTTCAAGCCCTTGTTTTAGTGGGCAATCGTCTAGGATGATGGTTACCATGCTGAACCTCAATGTTCAGCCATCGGATACGGGTAGAGATGCAGTGTTGGGTGATCAAATTGCACATGTTGTAGTACATGTGGCACCATGTCCTCAAGCTTTGGAATTGGGTAGAGAAGTGGTGATGGGTGCTCAACTTGCACACAATGCAGAACATGAGGTGCCATGGTTTCAATCTTTGGTGGGCATCTCTGGTCGGTCTTTGGGCATAGCACTTGTGGTGGATTCTTCGCAGCTAGTCTCTATAGAATTAGCGGTGGGAGCTGCCATTGAACATTCGGGCTGGTCACCTCATGTGTCAGAGATTTTGGAGGTTGACTGGGGATCGGAGGCCATGGTAGAATAGATGCTATAGTGTTGAACACTATTAAAATTCAAAGGCTTTTTTATTCAGATTAATGACTAACTTCGTCATGCAAGTTTTTTGGAATTTTGGATTTTTAGTGGGTTTTGTATTGTGTGGTCACTTTGTGCATAGCATATAACTAGAATTCTCTAGTAGATGGACTAATTTTGTAAAATGGTCTAAGTGACAATTGGATATCTCATGTAACTGCATATGTAACTGAATACTATCGAATATATTCTTGTATCTAACTATGATCCCGGGGTTTCTTACTGGTTCTTCCATGGGGGAGTTATTGAATTAGATTATTATTGATTTAATATGGTGGTTACCCCACTTTTTCTTTAAAAAAAAAAGTGTACATACATATACATATACTATACTGACATATACATAGGAGGAGTCATAATGACAAGGTGAACACATGGTGTACATACTACACATTTTAGTATTTTTCACATATCATTTTTTGATACTAATGTCAAAGGGGGAGATTGAAGACATATTTTTCCATTATTATGAAAGGAAAAATAGTTTTGAACCATCGGTAACACCAACACTGAAAGATAGGTTTAGTGCAACCCGACAGACAAGTTCACAAGGGAACCCGACGACACAGTTTACTAGTGCAACCCAAAAATGTTACAAGAGGAACCTGACAAAGTAACCCAACAAAGGAACCTGACAAGTAGATTACAGTGTAACCAGACAAAAGATATAACAGAGGAACCCGACAGACTACAGAGCAACCTGAGCACCAGTCTACTGAGAGACAGTTATAAATCTTGAGAAATGTGGATCTAACTTCCACGTCAGATAAAACACTTGTGTTTTATATTTAGATTTTTTTTTAGCTTTAAATCTATTTCTTGAGGTTCAAGCAATGTAATTGTAATTGCTTTAATAAGTCTAACTGATTAGAAACATGCAAACTAGGAGATCAAGGTCAAGTTGTAAACTTTTGATCATAGAGTTAACATTGTTATGAGTGAAACTCATTTAGTTAAAACTCATTGTATATATAGATGAGCAATCAATCAAAACATGTGGATGTGATGATGATTGTATTTGAAGACACTTCTATGGATTAGAGATAGATTTTTATGTAGAGAACAACCAAAGATGAAATCAGTTGTCAAGAACAAGATCCAAGGCTACCGAGCAGAATAGAGGTATTGATCAATCACTATATGTGATAATTGTACATGTAAAATTTATAGGATAAGTAATCAAAAATTCTATATTGCATATACTCAGGTCAATGAATATTTTTGACTACATTCTAACAAGTGTAGCAAATAGAAGAAATCCTTGAGAAAGGTGGATTTAACAATCCTTTGTAAATCTCTTAACTGAGTGCACACTAAATAGTGTTGCTAAAGCTCTTAACAGAGTAGACCTTAACCAGTCTCCACAAATTACTCCTAATAGGGTAGATCATCAGAAGTGATCAAAATTGTAAGCCTTAATCGACCTCTTCCATTCTGTAGATAATGAAGTTTTGTGGGTTTCATCCCCACCGTAGTTTTTACCTTCTAACAGGGGTTTTCTGTGTTACCAAATCTTGTGTCATGTGTCAATACATTTCATGAATGTTTCTATGAATGTTTACATGCAATTAAGTTTATGAATTGATATTACATGCATAAAGATAGAATAACAAAGATGATCAGTAATACAAGCAATTGACTACTAATATGATTAAGGTTAAGTGATAAAATTTTTAAGGGTACTGATTCACCCCTTCCCTCTCAGTACACACCATTCCATTATTTCCAACACCAGATACCTCTACCCAATTGGGAAACAATTTCTCTTAAGAAGGCTCTAAAAGCCATATTTACATAAGGAAGTTATTCCAACATAGAGTATCGTGGCTTGGAAAGACCTTCGAGATGAAAATCTAATGTACACACTTGTAAATTGTAAATTTGTCCATTGATTACCCATGTTCCATATTAGAGCACAACCTATGCATGTTCATTATCTTTGAACTTATAGGAGACATAACCCCTTCCTAGACCCCTCAAGGTTGTAATTTCCCACCCTCTACTTTTCCAATAATTTTTTTGTCCATTTAAGAAAATCATATTCAACTGGAACACCCCTTAAGAAGAACAAGATAATTGATTTTTGTTGACATTTGGCAATGGAATTGAAAACATCACCAGGGAGGAAAAATTCTAGGGTTTTACTTGAGAGTTCGTCATTTTCTCCTCCATGTATTTCTTCATTCTTTCAACAGCCTTATCTCCAGTCTTTACAACCACATCCTCATTATCATTGATCATCATGCATTTTTCTTATTCCTCTACATTAGAACCTTGGGGGATCCTTTCCTTGGAGCATCCCACCTGCTCCTTTAGTCTCATTCCTCCAATAGTGCCAGAAGAAGCCACAAAATAAGGAATAAATAGGGTCATGACTCAAGACCTAGAGATGAGCTTGCTTAAACCGACAACCCAATGTACTACTTCAAGATTGAGTGGTAAGATTGAGCTTCTAAAGCATTGAAAATAGAAACCCTATTCCTTATACTTCACCTGAATCGCCTTAATCATTCCTTGGTGCACTAGTAACAAAAGTCCTAATTTCTTGCAGTGCTTGCTCAATCTATGTGGCTAATTTTTCTTGCTTCTTGTAAACCCTAAGATCATACAACCAAAGATGCCAAATCTAAAATTTGTGCAAACCCTAGGTTCCCAAACTTCACCTTTTCCTACAAAATGCACCATGTGTGTTCTCTACCATATGCTTTTCTATGAATTATGGAATTAATTAAATAAAGTAAATATATTTTATTCAACTAATACGATAAGATAAATATGAAATAATAATAAATATTCATTTAATTATGGGTATTAAACTAGAAAATTAGATATATATATATATATATATATA